>JACEFZ010018976.1:0-2500 GCA_014155875.1 Cepaea nemoralis | reverse complement strand
AGTAGTCCACAACAGTCATGTCTCTAATGTTACTCTCAGACAGTAGTCTAACAACATTCATGTCTCTAATGTTACTCTCAGACAGTAGTCTAACAACAGTCATGTCTCTAATGTTACTCTCAGACAGTAGTCTAACAACAGTCATGTCTCTAATGTTACTCTCAGACAGTAGTCTAACAACAGTCATGTCTCTAATGTTACTCTCAGACAGTAGACTAACAACAGTCATGTCTCTAATGTTACTCTCAGACAGTAGTCTAACAACAGTCATGTCTCTAATTTCTCTCAGACAGTAGTCTTAACAACAGTCCTGTCTCTAATGTTACTCTCAGACAGTAGTCTAACAACAGTCATGTCTCTAATGTTACTCTCAGACAGTAGTCCACAACAGTCATGTCTCTAATGTTACTCTCAGACAGTAGTCTAACAGCAGTCATGTCTCTAATGTTACTCTCAGACAGTAGTCTAACAGCAGTCATGTCTCTAATGTTACAGTAGTCTAACAACAGTCATGTCTCTATGTTACTCTCAGACAGTAGTCCAACAACAGTCATGTCTCTAATGTACTCTCAGACAGTAGTCCAACAACAGTCATGTCTCTAATGTTACTCTCAGACAGTAGTCCAACAACAGTCATGTCTCTAATGTTACTCTCAGACAGTAATCCAACAACAGTCATGTCTCTAATGTTACTCTCAGACAGTAATCCAACAACAGTCATGTCTCTAATGTTACTCTCAGACAGTAATCCAACAACAGTCATGTCTCTTGTCAAGGTCTCACATCCGAGGTTGCGACGCGTTGTCTGTACCAACGCCAGACACCGTAAAGACACGCAACCCTGAGTAATGTTAAACACGGCAGAGAGAACGCGGCGTCGTTACCGACGCCTGGATAAGCAGCCACGCACAGCAATTGAGTTCACCCCGTGAACCGTGCAAGGGACACCAGCTGACGTGAGCGTGTAGCGTGTAGGACGCCAGAACTGGCAGACGGGCTTAGGTCGGTGAACGGACAGGTCGCATGGGGAATGCGAGTTGTGTTTGAATCTGCCTTGAGAGCTAGCCTGTACGACAGTGGGAGACTGGTTTGAACGCTTGCGTAGTTTGACTTGTAAGTGAGATGTTTATTGCTTGTATGTATTATTATGTACTGTAGTGATATTGTTCTTGCTGAAATGATTGCTATGGATTGTCAGTGCGCGATGTTTGTGCGATTATAAATGCAGCGCGTCAATAAAGCGTGTGAATAATACTTTCGGATATTCACTTCGTGTGATTTGATAGTTTGATATTACTTCACACTTGCCAGAAAACGAGCTACTTGTCTTGTGTTATGCAAGACTCTGACATCTCTAATGTTACTCTCAGACAGTAATCCAACAACAGTCATGTCTCTAATGTTACTCTCTGACAGTAATCCAACAACAGTCATGTCTCTAATGTTACTCTCAGACAGTAATCGAACAGCAGTCATGTCTCTAATGTTACTCTCAGACAGTAATCCAACAGTCATGTCTCTAATGTTACTCTCAGACAGCAGTCCAACAGCAGTCATGTCTCTAATGTTACTCTCAGACAGAAGTCCACAACAGTGATGTCTCTAAAAGTACCATCAAACATTAATAAAACAGCAGTCATATCGCTAAAGGTACCACTAGACATGTACATATCAAAGATGACACTGGAGTGATTATGTTGTGACGACATCAACAACCAATGGACACGCCCACCTCGGACATCCAAGGAGACGCCATAATTCTTCTCCTGTCCCAGGTCGCTGACACGGTTGGTCTGTTCTCGATGTGACCCCATACCAAGTGACGCGTCGCTGGTCACCCGACCCCCATACCTGCTGTCTGGTCTGTCGTCATTGGATGGTGTCATGGCGGCGGGGCAGTCTTCAAACTCCAGATGTGACAGACGAACCATGTCCGAGCTGTGAAGCGAGGCTCGATCATCTGGTCCACTGTGTAACTGACGGTCAGTCTGGTGAATGTGATTGTTCTCTGGGCAGTCATCATCAATGCTGTCTCCCAGCTCATCACTCGATGACGATGGCGAAGATAAGGACGATGATGACGTGTCACACAAATCAGGCGGCAGGATGTGGCGGTATCGCTTAAACAGTTCCCGCCTTTTGTTTCGTCTTTTGTATTTACTGGCAGACGACTGTTGGTTTCTGCTCTTGCCGAGATTTGGCGAAAAGAAAGCTGAGAACGAGAAGGCATGGAGGTTATACTTCAATACTTGTATCTATAAAACTGCGAGCATGAAAGTTGTAGTAGTAGCAACAGTAGTAGTAGTAGTAGAAGTAGTAGTAGTAGTAGTAGTAGTAGTAGTAGTAGTAGTAGTAGTAGTAGTAGTAGTAGTAGTAGTAGTAGTAGTAGTAGTGGTGGTGGTGGTGGTAGTGGTGGTGGTGGTGGAGGAGGTGGTGATGGTGGTGGTGGTTGTAATAGGGGGGGGGGGGGGGGGGGTTTTGGGGTTGTGTGTGTGGTGGT
>JACEFZ010018975.1:2500-11915 GCA_014155875.1 Cepaea nemoralis | reverse complement strand
TCCTTAGTGATATTGTGCCTTGACAAGTAGTATAAATGAGAACACACATAAAAAAAAACTTAAAACCAAGTAACAAGTAAATAAACAACCCCTGAGTATGGCATATAACATTATATTGGCATAACATGGGGGACGAGAGGTGTTTGTATGGTCATGTGACACGCCATATTATTGCACACCACAATAAAAAGAACAATATTATCTCAATAAAAACATACTAATTATATTTAATTTGTTAATTAACAGTTCAGGTGTTTCCACAACGACGGAATTAAACTAACACCTTCGTAGCTCCATTGGGATGCTAAAGGTTTTATGGATCACATTAGACGGTGTCGCCAAGTTCTTAACTCCTGTTAAAACTACAAAATTATGATTGTCCATCTCTAAAGCATACAGGGTAAAAGTCCATGGTCTGCACACGGAGTGAATATCCATCTTCTAGAGTAGGCGGGGTGAATTTCCGTGTACTAAAATATACAGGGTGAATGTCCTTGTTCTAAAATACACGTGGTGAATGTCCATATTCTAAAAACAAGGGGTGAATGTCCATGTTCTAAAATAAACGGGGAGAATGTCCTTGTTCTCAAATACATGGGTTGAATGTTCAAGTTCTAAAACACAGAGTGTAAATGTTCATTTTTATATATGAGTCTTAAATTGAATTACTGTGTTGTTCCGAACCCTGCGGGTGTTGGTACTGGGAAATCATGAAGTATTAATTTAAAGAAAAAATCACCCAGCGGTGGTTACCATGCTGGGTTGTTGTTCAGACAATGGATGGGCCAGTGATGAAAGACTACTGGTGTACAACTGCACATTTATATACTCCTTGGTATGCCACTGCCACTACGTTTCCCAGTAATCGATTAGAATGTATTTATCACACCATGTTTCACGTATGTGAACCAGAGGCCCAAAAAAAAAATGATCTTCTTGTTGACATGATTCTGAAGAAATTCCAGGAAGCATTTTACTCATTTGAAAATGTGTCCATTGATGAAATGATTATTTGGTGGAAGGGCTAAAAAAAAAAGCTAAAAAAAAACATACATTTTTGTCTCTACCAAGTCTGTTGAACTGTTAGAAGTCAGTTAGAACTGTTGAGAGCGGATTGCGAAAACCGCAAAGCAAGCCGAAGATGATCTCCATGAATATAACATGGCGATGAATGGCTGCGACAGAATGGACCAAATGGTTGGATATTATAATATCCATGATAGCAAAACCATTAAGTGGTGGAAGAAGATCTACTACTGGATCTTTAAAATTGCACAGATCAATGCTCACATCCTACATTCCATATGGCAAACAGAGAAAGGAAGAAAACAATTGTCATTGACGGATTTCAAGTAAAGGAAAGTGCTCATCGTGAAGCAGCTCAGAGTATTCCTGAAAGTTTGACACTCTGCCTGCCGAAGAATTTCAGTCTGTTGCATGAAATTATGTCGAAAGAGTTACATGAGCCAAGCATTTAATAGAATTTGTCGGTGTTAATAGAGACTGTTTTTTGCAGCACTCGAACTAAACGACACATATCATCTTTTGTTTGCTCCGGCTGCACTAATAGACCACACTTGTGCGCCAAAGTTTGCTTTGCAGCCTATCACAAATAGACTGCCACATATTGTAAATACAAACAAACAGACATGACAATTAAATGTAAATCTGCCAAGTGTTTTCCTAATTTTTGTCTGAAAAAAGAAAAATACATGATTCAGAATCTGCGACAAAACTTCTTTTCGGATGATTGATTGGGAGCAATTGTATTTATAGTTTAGAAAAAGTGTTGTTTGTTCAGTAAATTCAACAGGATTAGCAGTGATCAGGATATTGGATAACAACGCCCCCTTGGTAAGTGCAATGTTTACATTATTTTTACCTCCTGTTGTCCAATTATTTTACAAATTGTATTATTATTTTTATTATATTTACAACCTAAAGCAAAAATTGTCCTACCAACATATTCCTTGTGCAATCCTCTTTATTTTGATTTATAATACAACATTTCTGCTACAATTTTAACCATTTTCATAAAATTATTGTGACATACACCAACTTCCAGAATTCGGCCATTAGTTTTTTTTTTTCATTTTTGTAAAACAGACATGGTTCAGAATATGCACCAAAACTTCCTTTGGTGTGATTTAAATAAGCAATACTGTTTATATTCTTGAAGACAAGTGGTGTTTGTTTGATTATTCAGTAAATTAAACATGATTAGCAGTATAGGAGTGTAGAAAACACATTATAAGTGCAATGTTTACATTATTTTTACCTCTTTTTGTCCAATTATTTTACAAATTGTATTATTATTTTTATTATATTTACAACCTAAAGCAAAAATTGTCCTACCAACATATTCCTTGTGCGATCCCCTTTATTTTGATATATAATACAACATTTCTGCTACAATGTTAACCATTTTCATAACATTATTGTGACAGACCCCACCTTCAAGATTTCAGCCATTATTTTTTGTCATTTTTTGTGAAAAATACATGGTTCAGAATATGCACCCAAACCTCTTTTTGGGTTATTTTAATGAGCAATACTGTTTATTTTCTTGAAGACAAGTGGTGTTTGTTTGATTATTCAGTAAACTAAACATGATTAGCAGTATAGGAGTGTAGAAAACACCTTATAAGTGCAGTTTTTTAAATACTTTTTACCTCTTTAATTTCAGTTGTTATTATTAAACCTCTCATTATTGTCATAATATTTGTAACCTATCAATTAATTATTAACACTGTCATGTTCCTTGTGCAATCCTCTTTAATTTGATATGTAATACAATAGATCTGCTCCCATTTTAACCATTTTAAAAGTATTATAGTAACACACCCCTAGTTCCAATTTTCTGCCATAAATTTCTGTTTGGTCACAGCCCAGATTTTGTTTGGTAGTGAAAGAGTTAATGGAAAATCACTCTTCTCACATTAGAAAGACGTTCGCTTCCCCCTGCCTTGACGACATTGACCCTCCTGTTGCCATTCTTTATCATTTATGAAAATATCCCATTTTCAGCCAAACAAAGATCACCTTTCCCTGTTGAAAATATGTGCCAAACAAAATAGCCATACCAACAGAAGCAAGTGAAAACGAAAAGAAAAAGAAATGAGAGAGAGAGAGAGAGAGAGAGAGAGAGAGAGAGAGAGAGAGAGAGAGAGAGAGAGAGAGAGAGAGAGAGAAGGAAGGTGAAGTGATTATGACACAAGGATGGTCAGTTATACCTAGCTTTATTAGGCCATTCCTTCAACCTCTGAGGCCGCCCTTCACTCCCTATATTGACATGTTATGTCTCTCCAACTCCTGCCTTATAGAGGTGAGATATTCTCAAGCTCTCCCAGCTCTGCCGCCGATAATATCTGGTGGTCATCAGTAAGAATGATGCCATTTCTCCTTCACTGCATGGCCTCTCTTCTCCCGTATAACTGTAAAGGTAACCTCACATCATATTTATACATGTATAATTGAGCCCATTATTAATTCTTTATGCATGAATACACATACAAGGAAACATAGTCACATCTGAGCATTAAGACAAATTGATTATACGAGAATTTCCAGCAAAGTATCTCCATAAAATAATACAAATGATATTCTAGAAAGTAGCAAGGTTGATCTTTTGTCAAGCATTATCTACACAGGAACTCTGAATAAATATAGAAAGGGAATATCATCCCTTATAAAGGGCAGGAACTGACCAGAAAGATATTCATGCCTTATCTCTAAGTCAAAGAAACTGCACCTAATTCTCCGTGGATTTCTCTAGATCTACACCAAGAATCCTCTACTATAAATTTAGATGTACTAGTCTTAAGTTTATTCACTATGGTTTCCAACATACCAAAACCATCATGAATTAAAAACAAACACAACATTACTGCCACATGGCGTTTAGACAGAATGACGTCATCGGGAAATGCGGTAGAAAATGATATAGGGAAAACCCCACAAGTAACTAAGGAAACTTAGAAACAGGGAACGTCAGACAACAACAGAGAAGGACAACGGAGAGGACCTTGTGTGATTCGGCTGAGGCGCGACATATTGTGTGAAGCCCGTGTTCGTTTGAAGATTTGGTTGTGAGAAGGTAAAGGCTTGGCTGAGGACTATCAGGTGGAGGATGTCTAACGAAGAAAGTGTCAATACTGAGCAGAGGACCTGAAGGCATGGAACACCTAGACAATCGGTGAAAATGAGAACAGCGAGATAGATTGAGCTCCTAACTACAGTCGGACATTACCGGGATAGAGTCGTAAATATGTTGTATGAATGCCGTTCCTGTGTTAAAAGGGACAATTCATTTTCTCGATGAATCAATTGTATTGATCCAGCGCATCATTAAAAGAATGTATGAGTACTGTTGTTTAGGATGGCGTCGGTTGATTCTTCGCATTACAGTTCGATAGTTCACGTGAGCTTATTATTGCTTCAACGTTAATGTTGCCAATTTGATAATTGCGAGAGTTGCGTTGTGGCAATCATCATGGACTGAACTGTAAGACCGTCCTAGACGAAGCATTTCTGGCAAATGGGACCAGACAATACAATTTTCTGCCGGCAGCTCTTGAGCTCATTCATTAACATTAATTATGTTAATAAGAATTACCTTGGCAGCACCAATGGGAAGGCTCAATTTCCGCACGAACTATGACGTCAGTCAGATGTGGGGTGGGTGCAGATGTTCTCGGGGATTAGGGAGGAAAGTAATGTTGTTGTTCCCGCCCTATGTCCCTGTAGGCGTTAGTTCTCCGTGACACATTTTAGACAAACGTCTTCCGGGATTGGCTCCTACCAGCATCTCCCCAGATTGCCTGTTATCAAAACAGCAGATGTTCCGTTTCCAGCTACTTTTAGCTGTTGTTTGTGTCCCTGGCGCTATTTACAACTCCGGCGTTGCTAATTTTCTAAAGCGGAAAGGGGGGAATGGTGTATTGTCTCTTTAAAGCAGGGGTGGCGAACCTTTTCAGCAGGCGGGCCAAATTTCAGAAATAATATTTCCTGCCGGGCCACGCACCTAATGTTTTTGTTAAATTAAAGTAAACAAGCAGGCGTGCTACAGATTCGACCACATCGTCGTTTCCCACTCCGCGGGCCGCAACATGACTACCGGCGGGCCGGTATGCCTTAAAGAATCAAGGAGTGCCCTCTTTAACACTGTGAACTTTGAAACCAATTTCCTCTTTATTCGGAAGGGGGTCGATTGGCGCTGACATTATAAACGTTCAGAAATGTCACAGCCAGAGATCATCGAATTTCAGTTCCGGATGTTGTTGTTGTCTTCATAGCCCAGTCTATAGTCAGTAAAAAGATGTGCATAGTTAACATAATACACAAACTTATTTAGCGCTACCTTATCCTATAAAACTGTGAAGTTTGTAGACAACGATGCATAATTAACAGCATACATATATTTATTTATCGTCACTTCGTACTAGCAAGAAGATGTGAAGCTTCTAGTCGAAGATGCATATAACTGACAGCATAAATATACTTATTTAACTTCACATTACAATAAAAAATATTTGTGAAGTTTATAGTTACAGATACGAATAGTAAACAGCATAAGTTGCATTACCTTGCATACAGAATGATTTTTGAATTGTGAGGCTAAATTTGTCAATTGTTCGCCTCCTTAAAGAAGAGAAGGAAACTTTTAAAACATCCATACATGCCTTGAAACTAAAGCGTGCAGTCATTTCATAAAAGTGCACAAACAGAAAGTATCCATGGTGTTGTAGATGCGTGTGTTACCAGTGAATGTTCGTCGCATAATGACATACAGACAGTTTCTACAAGCAACAAAACCACTACTAAACCTGCAGAACGCACACCATCTATCTACCCCATCGATGTGCATATCAGCAACAGGTTCCAGGCCTTAAGTGTAGACTCTCCAGCAGCAGACTTGGAATCACAGAGCTCAGCAGTTACCACTACTGGGCATCAACAACCAACGCAAACAAGCTTTAATAAACAAGAACACAAGAAAGACGACAGTGACCAGTGGCAACAACAGTCCAAGCGGACACGCCAACAGCGTGAAATAACCATAGATCACAGTGAAACACATGTCGTCACTGGAGACTCCCTGCTGAAGGGAATCTATAGTGATCGCATGTCATCTTCTGACAGCGAATCAACTTCAATCTACCCTGTACCAGGCGCTGACATTGACAGGCTGACTGCTACACTGCGAAGATTCCAAGTGAACGACAGAATTAGGAGAGCAACAGTCCATATCGGCTTCAATGATATAATGGATAATAAAATCATCAGCACATCACAACTAGCTACATTGGAGGTGCTGTTGCGCAATAAATTTCCGAAATTATCTTTGTTTATTTCATCTATCATTCCACCATGTTACGTGTTCCAGTGTCGTACTGCCGATGCTGCTAATCTAACGTTATATAAATTTTGTAAAAATAATAACATGAATTTCATAAATAACACCCCTTACTTTATGTCACCGTCCGGAGCTCCTAAGAAAAAACTATACAGGGATCAAATACATTGCTCCAAGCTAGGAAGCAGCTTCCTAGCGAAGAACATAAAATATCCCGAACGTGCACAACAACCAGCACCAGTTACAGGAGTAAACCGAACTTCACCTCCGGCAACAGCCATCTCACTGTGTTCAGAAAACACTCCTTCCCTTCCCACATCACCCTTGCCTGTACCCCAGGAACACAATGTCGTAAATAGCAACCCAAGCTCCAATCCAAATGTTGCTAACTATGATACTTTGTTTCCTACCTTGCCCGTAAAACAGTCTCCCTCTGTGATGTCAAAGGGGACACCATTAAACAATGGTTCTGTGCCCCCGATGCCTGCTTTCAATATAGGCATTTACAGTGAAACTCATAGCAGTCCCTCGCTGGACGGTAATCTACAATCCTTTGAGTGGAACCGTCAACTTCAGCAGCTAATGCGGTACAATCCTGCAGCCCTGCACCAAGCATTCATGATATCACTCCAGCAAAGACATTTTCCTGCCCCCTCTAACAGCCTTAACTACTTCCAAATAAAGTTTCAAAATCCCTTCATTTTGTATACCACAAGCGACATCTTCCTTTCACTTTGTAATGTTCGTCAATCACGATCAGTGGCTCAACAAAAATGGTCTATATATAGGCCATCTCAACATCTTTCATCTGCTCAACAAATTACCTGAGCTCTCGGTAATACTGTCCAAACAGTTCCATGTGTTTGGAATCACAGAATGTCGTCTTAACGATAAAATAACCGACTCCGAAATCTCACTTAAGGGGTTTAAAGTAATTCGGAATGATGCAAATCAAAACTTAGAGACAGGTATTGCAGTATACATTTAAAATTCCCTCAACTGTTCCCGTAGAAGGGATCTCGAGACCGTAGGGATAGAATGTGTTTGGTTAGAGGTGAAGCCAGCCAGCCAACAACCGTTTCTCATTGGATACCTATATAGGAATCCTTGTGCCGGGTGCAGTTGGTATGACTGCTTCACTACAATGATGGATAGAGTGTTTACAGCCGGTAGGGAAGTTATGATACTAGGTGACTTCAACATAGATATTAGTAAATCCAACCAGACATGGGACGATATCATTCTTTCTTACAATTTCAAACAACTAATAAACCGTCCCACAAGGGTTACTGACACATCCTCAACTATAATTGATCATATATATGTTACTTGTCCAGATAATATTATTGAATGTTCTGTTCCTGTTAGTACAGTTAGTGACCATTACCCTGTATGTTGTACATGGTCAAGAATTGGGTTCAAATCTCTTAAACATAAACATGCAAGTATCAAATTTAGAAATTTTAAAGCATTCAACCAATATTTATTTTTGCAAGACTTAAGAAAAGCAGCCCTTGATCACGTTTACCAACTTCCTGACCCGGACGATGCATTAGCTTTCTGAACGAAGACAGTCTACAAATGTGTTCGATAAACACGTGCCAATTAAAGAAGTTCGAGTTAAAAATCAACATAAATCCCCATGGGTCAATAATGAAGTTCTGGAAATCATGAGAGAGTGAGATACAGCACACAAAAATAAAGACTTCAACAATTACCGTAGACTAAGGAATAAAGTTAAATATGAAATTCGTAGGATAAAAAAAGATCATTTTAAAAATTTGATTGTAGATAATTCAAACAGTACAAATATATGGAAGGCTATTAACTTGCTAAACAATAAGAAACGCCCTACAGAATCAGCAATACCAAATTCTATAACATGCGATGAATTCAGTTGGTTCTTTCAATCAGAAATAAAGAATCTAAAGTCTTCAATACCAGACTCATCGTGTAATTTAAGTTCACTGGCCTCATTCTGTGAGGAGAATTGCACCAAAAATATTCCCGCTGAGATTCCCTTAATGTCTGTTGCAGACGTTTATAAATATCTCTTAAATCTCAAATCAACAAATTCACACGGCCTAGATGGTATCAGTAATAGAATTCTTCGTTGTGCTAGCACCAGTCATTAGTGAGTCCTTAACGTTCATATATAACCAGTGCCTGGCCAAAAACTACTTTCCATCTGCATTTAAAATTACTAAAGTGTTTCCGCTACTTAAAAATGGCTCAATCGATAATAGCGTTTTGGGTAATTATAGACCTATTTCCTTACTATCGTCGCTATCAAAACCACTAGAAAAACACATTCATAAAATAACGTTACACCATTTAATTAACAACGATCTAATAATTAACAGTCAATCTGGGTTTCGACCTAAATATTCTTGCCATAGTGCTCTAACAAAAATGACCGATAACTGGCACTTAAACATCAACAACGGTAGAATTTGTGGAGCGGTGTTTGTAGACTTTAAAAAAGCTTTTGATATGGTAGATAACAATATTTTAATTAGAAAACTAAAACAAATGAAGACAAGCACCAACATGGTGAACATAATCACGTAATTTCTATCCGACAGACAACAAGTCGTGTCCTTCAACAACTGTATATCAAGACCCACACAGCTTAATATTGGTGTGCCTCAGGGCTCAATACTAGGTCCGCTGCTTTTTGCAGTTTATATTAGTGATCTTCCTTTATATATCAATACAACTTGTGATCTATTTGCAGACGACTGTACTATATATACTAGTCAAGAAAACCGTAAGTGAATTAGAGAATTCTTTACAAAATGAACTTGATAATCTTACTAGATGGAGTAATGAAAACCGCATGCAAATTAATATCAACAAAACCAAATCCATGTTAATAACGACCAGACAAAAACTACAGACACTAGCCATAACTGGAGCACCGCTCGAACTCCGCGTGGGCACGTTACCTATATCAATGTGAACGAACATAAAACACTAGGTCTTTTAATTGACAGCCATTTGAGATGGAGCTCTAATGTTCACGTTCTTACCAAGAAAATAGCACACAAAGTTTACAAA
>JACEFZ010018974.1:0-22979 GCA_014155875.1 Cepaea nemoralis | reverse complement strand
CTACCGGCATGACGTCATGCTACAGCGCATCCCCCCCCCCCCCATGGCAGTTCCGGCTCCCACCCCTAGCTGTGTCAATGTTATGGGCGTCGGGCGTTCAGAAAGCAACGAAAATCTACTAAATATTAAAATTGCCCTATAAAACACAGAGCCAAAACATGTTTGAGTTCATGTGCGGTAAAGGATATGCAATTAACGTTTCTTTAATACGTATCCCAGAATGCTAATCCTATAATGTTTCATTTCTTCTATCGTTGGTGCTGTCTACCCCAATGCATACACAGTTCCAACATTCTATGTCCCAATTCTAGAGAGTTTACTAGGTGAAAGCAAATATCACTTTCTCCTTGATTGGCTACAGTTTTCTTTCTCCCGTATTTTTAGACATGTTCGTGATTGTGAAGTTTTCAACAGGGTAGGACAGCCGACGCCAATTGACACCTTTCTTAGTTGTCTCGTACTACATGTGTGATAGGTTACAGCGTCACTGTTCTATGTTTCCTCCCAGGGCCGCAGGACCACTCGGGTACAATACAGTTTAAAATTTAAATGTTTTGCATATCCTTTACAGGACATCGTTGTCAACTTCAGCATCTTTCAGTTGATTGTTGATTTCTTGGCAAGATTACGCACAGTAGTCTGCCATTGCTTTCTGAGCGGCCGGCTCACATACCCCATAAGTTACCGACGCGATTCGAACCACTGCTGATTCTCACCGTCGTCACGTTACTTACGAGAGTATACGAGATTACGGAGAAAAGTCGCTAACCTCTAGGCCAGGAAGCTGGCACAATACAGTTTAGTGAGGTCATATTTGTCAGTTGGTCAGAATTGTAGAAGCTGTGGTGAAGCTAGTGATACATTCCCAATATCTGCGCCATCGTATCCCGCGTGGCTTTTTTAAAAAAATTGTCAATGTTGTTAGTTGTTCAGAACTGTAGAAGCTGTGGTGGAACTATTGATACATTCCCAATGTCAGCGCCATCGTGTCCCGCGTGGCTTTTTTTTACTGTCAATGTTATCAGTTGTTCAGAACTGTAGAAGCTGATGTGCAGCTATGGAAACGTTCCCAATATCTGCGCCATCGTATCCCGCGTGTCTGTTTTTACTGTTAGTCTTGTCAGTTGGTCAGAACTGTAGAAGCTGTGGTGGAACTATCGATACATTCCCAATGTCTGCGCCATCGTATCCCGCGTGTCTGTTTAACTGTCAGTGTTGTCAGTTGGTGTGATATATTTTAACAAGCCGGCAACATCGCTGTGGATAATCCTCGTAATAACATTCAACATTAGCACCACAACAGTACTGTTTTTTTTTCCCTACTTCTACAATCCAAAATTTACAATAACTCATTGTCGGCGATTCAACCAAAAACTCCAACTGGGAATAGCGAACATAAATACGACACGCAAAGTAGAAAAAGACCTGTTTGTTCACCAGCCCAACGCGAGGGAGAACGGGCCACTGTCTGACGATATGGCAAAATTTTACAACCTCAACAGTGAAAGAATATCAAAGTGTGAGAAGAAATAAAATGCATGCTATAAGTAGCCAGAGAACTTGAAGGATAATCCGAGGCTTGGACACTGAACTCTTGTGTCGTCGTGTGGGAAGTCGTTCAGAAGAGAATGGAGTTAAACACAATATTTATTTTAATTTAAGTTAGTCTGTGAGCCTTTTCAAGAAGCCGGTGAGTCAATGTGTTGTAATCCATGTGGTTAGTTCTTAAGAAATTAATTTAGTAAAACCTAAATATTATATTCAATTAACATAGTCATGGATAAACTGTATATTAGGAAAAACCACAGTGAGTTTTATTTTTCTCCGAGATAAACAACTTATTTAAAGTGTAAATATTAGACTTCGGTTGTACATTTTATTTATTAAGAAGTTAAACTAAATCAACAGTGATTTAGGAGTGATTAACTTAAGATTTAGGAAGCTGAGAATGCTTAGTTCACAAAGAAGAAACTATTTTACATGTGCAAACACTGATAAGACAAATTAGTGTAATGTGTAATAGTCTAGTCGATTTTTTATTACATGAGCACATGAGAAGTCAAATAGGTATTTTCCATGAGCAAATGGGAGCCAAAAAGATTTCTATAGGTATTATAATTTTGTGTGGTTAGTGAAAGAACCCATGTGGAGAGTCAAATGTATTTTCAGTGTTGTTAAACATGTGGATTAATCATCTGTGAGGCACATAATAATGCTTAATCAAACGCCATGCAAATGTGGTTATGATTCATGATGAATGAATGTGGATTGAGTATATCACATAAATCTATGTAAATGACGAGAGCATGTGGGGATCCATATGTAATTTCATTATTGCTAAACATGAGGAATCATCCTTTGTGAATCTCAAAAGTATGCCTATTGATCACACAAGTCTATGTCATTGAAGAGAGCATGCCTGTGGTGAGTCATATTTGATATCATTATTGTGAAACAGATGTGAATGTATCATTTGTAAATCACATCGGTATGACTATTCTTCTTCTCCTCCTTCTCCTTCTTCTCCTTCTTCTCCTCCTTCTCCTCCTTCTCCTTCTTCTTCTTCTTCTTCTTCTTCTTCTTCTTCTTCTTCTTCTTCTTCTTCTTCTTCTTCTTCTTCTTCTTCTTCTTCTTCTTCTTCTTCTTCTTCTTCTTCTTCTTCTTCTTCTTCTTCTTCTTCTTCTTCTTCTTCTTCTTCTTCTTCTTCTTCTTCTTCTTCTTCTTCTTCTTCTTCTTCCTTCCTCTTCTTCTTCTTCCTTTCTTCTTCTTCTTCTTCTTCTTCTTCTTCTTCTTCTTCTTCTTCTTCTTCTTCTTCTTCTTCTTCTTCTTCTTCTTCTTCTTCTTCTTCTTCTTCTTCTTCTTCTTCTTCTTCTTCTTCTTCTTCTTCTTCTTCTTCTTCTTCTTCTTCTTCTTCTTCTTCTTCTTCTTCTTCTTCTTCTTCTTCTTCTTCTTCTTCTTCTTCTTCTTCTTCTTCTTCTTCTTCTTCTTCTTCTTCTTCTTCTTCTTCTTCTTCTTCTTCTTCCTTCTTCTTCTTCTTCTTCTTCTTCTTCTTCTTCTTCTTCTTCTTCTTCTTCTTCTTCTTCTTCTTCTTCTTCTTCTTCTTCTTCTTCTTCTTCTTCTTCTTCTTCTTCTTCTTCTTCTTCTTCTTCTTCTTCTTCTTCTTCTTCTTCTTCTTCTTCTTCTTCTTCTTCTTCTTCTTCTTCTTCTTCTTCTTCTTCTTCTTCTTCTTCTTCTTCTTCTTCTTCTTCTTCTTCTTCTTCTTCTTCTTCTTCTTCTTATTCTTCTTCTTCTTCTTCTTCTTCTTCTTCTTCTTCTTCTTCTTCTTCTTCTTCTTCTTCTTCTTCTTCTTCTTCTTCTTCTTCTTCTTCTTCTTCTTCTTCTTCTTCTTCTTCTTCTTCTTCTTCTTCTTCTTCTTCTTCTTCTTCTTCTTCTTCTTCTTCTTCTTCTTCTTCTTCTTCTTCTTCTTCTTCTTCTTCTTCTTCTTCTTCTTCTTCTTCTTCTTCTTCTTCTTCTTCTTCTTCTTCTTCTTCTTCTTCTTCTTCTTCTTCTTCTTCTTCTTCTTCTTCTTCTTCTTCTTCTTCTTCTTCTTCTTCTTCAGCGTTCCGAGCCATTGAGGTTCTTTGCTGCAGATACAATCCGCCTCCATTTGTCTCTCTGGTTGATCTTCTCTTGCCAGTCGTTGATTCCAAGTGCTTGTAACTCTGTATGTATATTATCTCTCCACCTCTTCTTGGTCTAATCACTTTTTGATATCACCTCGGGGTCTACGGTCATTTTTTCCTGAGTGTAAGCGAGTTTTGTTTCCCTATTATCTTCCATTCTTTCTATATGCCCCATCCATTGTAGTCTATTAGCCTTCACGATACCAGTGATTAGCGGGGACTTAAACAGATCATAAATGTCTTTGTTACTGTGACGAAACCGACCAGATTGCTGATCTGTATTCTGCATTATATCCCTCTGGTCGAAATAGGCGTGTTTTTTCCCATCCGATGGTAAAAATAGCAGGGAAATCTCCTGTGAAAATAGTCCCTTTCGGGAATTATTCGTCTTTCTAGCCACTATCACTGGCCTGGAATGATAGGCGACTTGCGGAGATGCATCAGGTGTTGCTCAATGTGTAGTCTGGCGGCACCAAAGCACAGGACGGGAAACGGATTATCTCTGTGGATCGAAGATAGGGTTCTCGCGCTTCTCCCAATCGAGGGGGCGGAATTCGAACTCGGATGGCAGGGCCCTTTTCCTGTGGAACAGGTAATGTCCCGATCCACGTAAGAGGTGAAGGTCCGCGGGGAATAGCGAAAGTTCCATTGTACTCTCCTTCAGAATTTGGAGAGGTCCGAGGTAGTTTCTCCACAAGTTAATGCGATAACCATCGCGTTAGATTCGGTTCTGGGTCCAGACGAGGGCGAGGTAGACTCAGTCCTACGCAGGAAGTCCTGTGGGGAGTTTCTGAGGTCTTCTATGTATCCACCCGTGGATAGGGGGAACAGGCTCCGTCGGGAAGTGGCCCATAGTGTTAAGTACACTGGGAATCGAAGTCAGATGGGCGAAGTCACGTCTGGCACGACGGGAACGTCGGGTGACTCGATCCGCCGACCGGCTCACACTCCTTACTAGCGGGAGAGAAGGCAGGAGCGAGGGTACTCCAGTCGATCGTGAAGTCTGTGACCATCACTTCGGTCGACATCCGCGAGCAGTCCGTGAAGAATCTGACCTGATCCAGGTGGAGTCTAGGACTGATGCGTCTCCTGATTCGTGCCAGTAAGGTGCTGGTGAAGATCTGATCATTCCAGGCAATGTTTTAGGGACAGGTGTATTTTCTAGGACAGTAGTCCAGTAGAGTGGAAGGACATCGACTCTGGTGAGGTTCATTATGATGGCCAGTTTATATGTTTTGGGGCCCAGCTGGGTCTTAATGAAGGCCAATGTATAATGGTTCATCAAACTCCGGTGTAACTCTACATTTGAGATTCTTCAGAAAACCGGAACGTGGTCAATGACCTACAGCAGTCGTTGTGATCTAAGAGAACACCGGAGGAGCAGACGTTTTCGGGTAGGGAGCTACCCCCTTCCTAGGTGTGTTTGATTGAGACATTGGTGATCTCTGAAGTTATTAGTGGTCTACAGAACAGTGAAGAAGTGACTCTGTGACTATGTTGAATTCCGACATAGACATGTTGAATTTTGAATTAGTGACTTATCACTTGTTATACATGGAGCCAACGCTCCAGGTATGCGTTGCAGAGATGGACCTCTCATTAAGTTGAGATGCCAAAGAACAACCAGTCTATTATATTATATCATGTTGTGCAGCAGTACTTATCATCTGGATAGCAACTAGGCTCTTATATTCGAGTGTGTTGTGCAGCCGTGCTTATCATCAGGTGGGGACAACTAGAACGCTAGTGTCTGCCAGCAAGTCATCATTAGAGTAGATCTTGTGATTTCTTCTGTCATCGAAGGATGACCAGCGAACAGTGTTGAAGTGTCAGTCAGGTATCGGTCACCAGACCAGTCCGAGATCTTATTGACTGATCATCTGTAGATCTTCTCGCTGTGTACATATTGTCTTCTATCCAGGCTTTTGAACCATCCCTCGCTTAATTCAGTTGACGTATTCAGAAATTAAATTTTGCATTGTTAGCCATGGCTTTGAGTGCTGGTATGACGTCTTGTCCGTTGTCTTGTCCGAGCTTCCTGTGAGTAGGAACCCATAAGTGGGGAGGGGAAGGTCAGCTGTCCCGGCTTGTGTGGGTCCCTGTATATGTAAAGTCCTATTGTGGTGGTCGGAGCAAAGGCTGGGGATATTAACTATAGAAACATACATGTCCAAGCCCCTGGGGTCTTGTTACAGTTACTTCTTCTTTTCCACTCTCCACTTTGTGCATCCATATTGGGTCCAAAGATGCGTCTTAAAACTTTGTTCTCAAAGACTATTTATCATCCAGAAAAATATGATAATTTCTGATGAATGATTCTGGAATGAATGAGATTCCATTGTAATGTCATTGGTGTTGAATCTGTGAATTTATCATGTGTAAAGCACATACACATGCTTGACTGTATCCATACAGATATGAATGTGTCTGATGAATGAGTGAAATGATCATCCATGCACATATGAATATTATGTCTGATGAATGAGGAGAAGAAGTGAATGAAGTGACATGCTAAGAAGGAGTATAAGCTAACAGTCAGTCTCATAATAGAAGGCAACTTTGATGTGTAATGTCCTGTCTTTCACAAGAGAACATGTTTGGCATAACCCATACACTAATTAATAATTTAGTGAACTCCGACGCATGGCACCACTTTGTTTTAAATATCATTCATGTCACCTTCATCTGGTCTTTTGCCCTAAGCATGACACAACCCATATTACATATCACGCATACTACAAGCATCTGGTTTTGTATCTTAAGCAAGACCCCACTTTGTATTTCATCTCACCCCTGTTACAACATATGGTCTAGTGTCCTGATGATTGTAAGGATAATGAGGATGATGAATGTAATAACAATGATGGTGATTATGATTGTAAGGAAGATGATGATTGTAATGATAATGATGATGATCATGATAATGACATAATGATAATGATGAGAATGATGATGATGATAGCAATAACAATGATGATGATGATGATAAAAAGGTAAAAGAATAGTACAGACACGGTGAAGAGGGGGGCATATACTCGCCTTAAAACTTTTGATTAGAAAAGAATTCACCAGAATACTATACAAGAATTGATACCATGATGTACTAATATTGTTTATAAGCAACTACTCATTGCAATAGGGAATGATTTAAAAACCTCTTAATGTATGAGACCTTTTTCTTTTAAGGGAAGAAGGTGTAGAGAGATAACTAGGTACAGGAGAGCATGGTAAACATAGTTTGTCAATTCCAAATCAATCAAGGTATTACTTAACCTGTAGACCTGAAGGACAGGCATAGGAGAAGATGACACCGCGTATCTGCTAGTCTAAACCTTGTACACCTTGTAATGGAAGATTGGATGGAAAACAACCAGTTTTGTTGTGGATAACTATTTGAGAGCACCAGGACTATTTACCCTCCACTGTTTATTTTCCTAGGATCAAAATTCTTTTATATATTTTCTTTGTTGTTTTTCTGATGTTCATATTGATGATATCATTAGATTTATGATTGATGCTGACATTTCAGGTAGTGTCTATAATCATATAGATCCAGAAATTGTGAATGTAGCACCCTGTTTAGTGAGCACCTGGTTGAGTGATGCCCTTGATAGAGGAGTGTAGAAAGCTATTCAACTGCAAGATTTTCCTCGATCCATGAAGGGCAGGTAACATAGATGTTAGATTCTTGAACCTGAAAGTGGAGAACTAGAGCCAATATTCTGCTCAAACCTGGAACAGATCAACACGAAGAATAAAATAACATACAGCCTTTGATTATTAGTCAGAGGGATCCATAAACCTTGAAGTGGAGAACCCAGAGTGTATAGTTCTTTATTTCATTTACCCTCATGCCAGTCAAAGGTGAGCAGTACATGTAACTGACAGAGATATTGTCGGTGATTTAACCAATATATGTGTCACATAAATGCTCTCATTATCTCATCTCATATCATCCTGTTCCTCTTGTACCTTGCGGTGTCGAGGTGAAGTATAAACATCGTGAGAGTGCCCGATTATGGGCTTCATATATCGATATTCCCATGGACTCTGCTATTCCCTCCGTCCAACGTTTACGTGGTCGGCCTCTTCCTCTGTTTCCATCTGGTCTGTACATCATTGCTTGTTGTGGTATGCTGTTGACTGGTAACCTACTTGCATGGCCAAACCATTTAACTTGCTGCTTTCTAATAAAATCTAGTGCTGCTATAACCCCCACTTTAGTCCTGATTTCTTCATTTCTGATCTTATCTCTTCTTTATACGTTGAGTATTCTTCTCAGTAATCTCATTTCTGTTGTTGTGATTTTTCTTTTCTCTTTTTCTGTCATTGTCCATGTTTGGCATTGGTAGCATAGAGTTGGTAGGAAGATTGTATTGTAAAGTGCTTTCTTAGTAGTTATTGATACATGTTTGTTCTTTAGTATTGGTGCCATTTGTCCAATGAGTTGGTTTGCTTTATTGCATCTATTTTCGATCTCGTCTTCTGATCTGCCATTTGATGATATTATACTTCCTAGGTACTTGAAACTCTTTACTTGTTTCAAGGGATGTTCGTTTAGGTGAATTGTTGTTGTTTTTCCTTCTTTAGTTATAGTCATTACCTCTGTTTTGCTTGTGCTAATTTTCATGTTATGTTCCCTACACATTTCGTTTAGACTATTCATGTGGTCTTGTAATTCAGCTTATGATTTTGTTATTAGTGCTTGGTCGTCCGCAAACAGGAGTTCTCTAATGGTTAGATATGCAGATGGTTCTTCTTCTGTGTTCTCATCATGCGGTATACTTGCGGTCTCTGTTTGGCTGGTTTCTTTACATATGTTGTCTATATATGTTATGAACAAGAGAGGGGACAGGACACAACCTTGTTGTACTCCAGATCTTATGGTGAAGGGTTCTGAGTGTCCTCCAGTTGCTCTCACTATGCATTCACTGTTGTTATATAAGCTTCTACATAGGTTTGTTAGATGTGTACTCACACCATATTGTTTAAGGATTTCCCACAGCTTGTTTCTATCTACTCTATCAAATGCCTTTTCTTGGTCAACAACGGCTAAGTCGAGTGTTTCATTGAATTCGATTGATTTTTCTATAAGTTGTCTATGAGCAAAAATGGCATCTGTGCATCCTTTGTTTTTCCTAAATCCAAGTTGTGTTTCGCTTAGCTGGGGTTCTGTAGTAGCTCGTAGTCTTTTCTCAAGAATTTTGCAAAATACTTTCCCAGTATGACTCAACAGTGAAATGCCTCTGTATTGTGGGCAATCCCTTTTGCTGCCGTTGTTTTTCCAAAATGGGATAATTATGGCGTTTCCCCAGTCTTGTGGTGTCTGTTGTTTTACCCAAACATGGTTGAATAGTCTATGTAGCCATGCTGTTCCTACTTCTCTTGCTGCTTTAATTAGTTCATTTGGCATTTCATCTTGTCCCGGTGATTTGCTTAATGGGGCTAATCTGATGGCTTCTATAATTTCTTCTTTAGTATGTCTGTTTCTAGTTCTTCGGTGGCATCTGTGTAGGTTTTCTGACATCCTGTGACATCTAATGGGATGTTGAGAAGTTGTTCGAAATACTGCTTCCATCTTATTAGGATTTGGTTTTGTTCACTTATTTGTTCTCCATTTTCGCTGTTAATTATTTCAGTTGGGTCAAAGGGTTCTCCTCTGGTTCGCATTGCACTGATCATTTTGAAGAAGTTTCTAGTTGCCTCCTTGTAGTTTTTATTTAGGGTTTCTCCATACTCTCCCCATTCTTTTTATTTTTCCCTCTTTACTATTCTATTCACATTCTCGCTATTCTATATTCTATGTAATCACATTCATGCTTACTCTTCAACCACTTTTTATATTTTTCCTTTTTGTCTTTTACCAGTTTCTTTACCTCTGCGTTCCACCAACCTGTTATTTTTGTTTAAATCCGTGCTTTGCGTTTTTTTATAGTAATCAATCAACCAACCAACTAAGTAATTAATCAACCAACCAAGCAGCACAGTAATAAAAAAAAATCAATCAGCTAAACAACAAAATCCAACAACCCTAACAACCAACTAATCAAGCAACCGACCAACAAACAAACAAAATATCGAATTAACCAGCCAATCAAACAACACACAAACTAAACAACGAACTAACCAACCAATCAACCAACCAATGAACTAACAATGTTATCGATCAAGCAACCAAGTATCCAGCTAACCAAAAACCAGTTAGTTAAATAACCAAAACCTAACCAACCAACCAACCACCCAGCCAACCAACGAACGAACGAACGAACGAACAAACTTTATTTTACACAACCAACGAACCAATCAGCCAATCAATCGACCAATCAACTAACCAAACAACGAAAGGATGAAGCAAGCAACCAACCAACAAAACAACCACACGAAACCCAATCAGCTGAACAGGAGAAAAAAAATCCAACCAACCAACCAGTCAAACCAAACAATTATATCACTGACACTACCAAACGAAGCGCCCAAAAAAGTCGCTTAAAAGTCGACAGGGTCGACTTCATTGCACCGGGTTTTATGCGATATGGCTCGGTCTCTTTCCGCAGCGTGGAAAGCGTCGCACAAAGCACGAACTCCGTAGCTCTAGCGACGGCCTACAGGAGTCTCCGAAAAATTCACCTCGTGAACCGAAGGCCGCGGCCCGGAATCGAACCCACAACCTTCTGAGCCCCAATTAAACGGCTTGACAACTTCGCCACGAAGACTCCGAAGCGCGTAGTTCACGTCTAACAAGTTTGTACTCACACATGCAAGCCAGTTAGTGACATGAATTTCTGAGAGGAACAAGAGCCAGAAAAAGATAAATGACCGTTCTCCATCGTGTATGAATAAATCGAGGAAATGCTGACATTTTACCATCTGCTGGAATATAACATGAAGGAAATTATTTTAAACAAAGAAAATGTCAACATTGTTAGGTTGATTTATACCCTGCGTGAACACCCATCGGCTGTGAAATGAAATGTAATCTTACAATTGTAAATGTATTCCATGAAAAGTCAATTTCTTTGTAACTTGAAGACAAAATATGCTCAAATTGTATTGCTAAATGTGACAACACTTTTAACACTGAAATTGACTAAACAGTTACTGACATCTTTTTCTAGAATGTTACTACACTCGTTATTAGAATCACATTTCCCACACCGTTTACACATGTAGGACAGCAATTACACGATAACACTGAGAAAATAACTAATCACACTCTTTTCATGATAACATGTTCTTATCATAACTGCAAAATTCAGGCTTAATTGCCTATAAAGACAATCAGAAATGATATGACGATTTTCTCAGGCTATCCATAGGAATGTATTTGTAACCAGATATCGATTCTCTTACACTTTCTGGATTCTTTGTGCAAAAATTCTCTTTAAGTGCAGATTGGCGGTGATTCGTGTATATTGCTTCATTGTCTTACCAGCTATTATATTTCATCTGCTCCTTCCCTCTATGTTTGTAACCGTCAATGAGAACAGATTACAATATTGTTCATCTCACCTAATAAGCTTCTGCTAGGGTGACCCATTGATATATTCACCTCTTCTCAACACATCCACACAATTTCTTCGCACACACACGCTCGCACACACAATAATACATGCGCACCCAAAACACGAACCACTGTTGTGTGGTTGGTATAGGCTGATCCTATCTAATATCTGTGAGGGCTGGTCGGGTTCGCTAGATCAGTTCCGCGTCTAGCGTTCGTTGTCTCGGATGGCTGTGTGAGGTGCACCAAAATGGGATCTTCCCAGCCAACACAAGTTAGCGAGGCAGGCGTTTCGAGAATGTGACCGCATCGTGCAGCCAGGGTCGTGGTTTGAGCGGCCAAAAGAGCAAAATTTGTACGACCGTTCGACAAAGTCTCGATAAGCGCCCACTCTCTCTCGATGAGTAGTGGGCCTGCAATCAGTAAGCTGGTATAGCTTTTTTTTTCGGTCAGTCCTGTCGGCGTAGCTTGAAAGCTCGTCGGTAGGCGTCCAGTGGTTGAATAGTCTATGTAGCCATGCTGTTCCTACTTCTCTTGCTGCTTTAATTAGTTCATTTGGTATTTCATCTTGTTCCGGTGATTTGTTCAATGGGGCTAATCTGATGGCTTCTATAATTTCTTCTTTAGTATGTCTGTTTCTAGTTCTTCGGTGGCATTTGTGTAGGTTTTTTGAATTCCTGTGACATCTGATGGGATGATGAGAAGTTGTTCGAAATACTGCTTCCATCTTATTAGGATTTGTTGTTGTTCACTTATTGGTTCTCCATTTTCTTCTTCTTCTTCAGCATTCCGAGCCATTGAGGTTCTTTGCTGCAAATACAATCTGTCTCCATTCGTCTCTCTGGTGGACCTTCTCTTGCCAGTCGTTGATTCCAAGTGCTTGTAGGTCTGTATGTATATTATCTCTCCACCGCCTTCTTGGTCCACCTCGGGGTCTACGGTCATTTATTTCCTGAGTGCAAGCGAGTTTCGTTTCCCCACCATCTTCCATTCTTTCTATATGCCCCAGCCATTGCAGTCTATTAGCCTTCATGATACCAGTGATTAGCGGGGACCCAAACAAACCATAAATGTCTTTGTTACCTCTTCTTTTCCACTCTCCACCCTGTGTATCCCTAATGGGTCCAAAGATGCGTCTTAAAATTTTGTTCTCAAAGGTTTGTAACAAGGCTTCGTCTCCTTTCGTTGTACTCCAGGTTTCAGAGCCATACAGCACAACTGGTCTGATCAGTGTTTTGTATACCGCGATTTTGGTGCCACGAGATAGCGCCTTTGATTTTAGTAGATGTTGTTGTGCATAGTATATTGGTTCTCCATTTTGGCTGTTAATTATTTCAGTTTGGTCAAAGGGTTCTCCTCTGGTTCGCATTGCACTGATCATTTTGTAGAAGTTTCTAGTTGCCTCCTTGTAGTCTTTATTTAGGGTTTCTCCATACTCTTCTCATTATTTTTGTTTTTCCCTATTTACTATTCTATTTACATTCTCGCTATTCTATATTCTATATAATCACATTCATGCTTGCTCTTCAACCACTTTTTATATTTTTTCCTTTTTGTCTTTTACGGCTTTCTTTACCTCCCCGTTCCACCAACCTGTTATTTTCTGTATCCGTGTTTTGTGTTATTTATAGTAATAAATCAACCAACCAACTAAGTAATCAATCAACCAACCAAGCAGCACAGTAATAAAAAAAAATCAATCAGCTAAATAACAAAATTCAACAACCCTAAAAACCAACTAATCAAGCAACCGACCAACAAACAAACTAAATATCGAACCAACTAGCCAATCAAATAACACACAAACTAAACAACGAACTAACCAACCAATCAACCAACCAATGAACTAACAATGTTATCGATCAAGCAACCTTGTATCCAGCCAACCAAAACCCAGTCAGTTAAATAACCAAAACCTAACCAACCAACCAACCACCCAGCCAACCAACGAATCAATCAGCCAATCAATCGACCAATCAACTAACCAAACAACGAAAGAAGCAAGCAAGCAACCAACCAACAAAACATCCACACGAAAACCAATCAGCTGAACAGGAAAAAAAGATCCAACCAACCAACCAGTCAAACCAAACAATAATATCACTGACACTACCAAACGAAGCGCTCAAAAAAGTCGCTTAAAAGTCGACAGGGTCGACTTCATTGCACCGGGTTTTATGCCATATGGCTCAGTCTCTTTCCGCAGCGTGGAAAGCGTCGCACAAATCACGAACTCCGTAGCTCTAGCGACGGCCTACAGGAGTCTCCGAAAAATTTAACTCGTGAACTGAAGGCCGCGGCCCGGAATCGAACCCACAACCTTCGGAGCCCGAGTTAAACGGCTTGACAACTTCGCCACGAGGAACAAGAGCCAGAAAAAGATAAATGACCGTTCTCCATAGTGTATGAATAAATCGAGGAAATGTTGACATTTTACCATCTGCTGGAATATAACATGAAGCAAATTATTTTAAACAAAGAAAATGTCAACATAGTTAGGTTGATTTATACCCTACGTAAAAACCCATCGGCTGTAAAATGAAATGTAATCTTACAATTGTAAATGTATTCCATGAAAAGTCAATTTCTTTGTAACTTGAAGACAAAATATGCTCAAATTGTAAATTGTATTGCTAAATGTGACAACACTTTTTAAACTCTGAAATTGACTAAACAGTTACTGACATCTGTTTCTAGAATGTTACTACACACGTTATTAGAATCGCATTTCCCACACCGTTTACACATGTAGGACAGCAATTACACGATAACACTGAGAAAATATCTAATCAATTTGTTTTCATGATAACATGTTCTTATCATAACTGTAAAATTCAGGTTTAATTGCATATAAAGACAATCAGAAATGATATGACGATTTTCTCAGGCTATCCATAGGAATGTATTTGTAGCCAGATATCGATTCTCTTACACCTTCTGCATTCTTTGTGCAAAAATTCTCCTTAAGTGCAGATTGGCGGTGATTCGTGTATGTTGCTTCATTGTCTCCACAGCTATTATATTTCACCTGTTACTTTCCTCTATGTTTGTAACCGTCAATGAGAACAGATTACAATATTGTTCATCTCACCTAATAAGCTTCTGCTAGGGTGTCCCATTGATATATTCACCTCTTCTCAACACATCCACACAATTTCTGCACACACACACGCTCGCACACACAATAATACATACGCACACAAAACACGAACCACTGTTGTGTGGTTGGTATAGGCTGATCCTATCTAATATCTGTGAGGGCTGGTCGGGTTCGCTAGATCAGTTCCGCGTCTAGCGTTCGTTGTCTCGGATGGCTGTGTGAGGTGCACCAAAATGGGATCTTCCCAGCCAACACAAGTTAGCGAGGCAGGCGTTTCGAGAATGTGACCGCATCGTGCAGCCAGGGTCGTGGTTTGAGCGGCCAAAAGAGCAAAATTTGTACGACCGTTCGACAAAGTCTCGATAAGCGCCCACTCTCTCTCGATGAGTAGTGGGCCTGCAATCAGTAAGCTGGTATAGCTTTTTTTTTCGGTCAGTCCTGTCGGCGTAGCTTGAAAGCTCGTCGGTAGGCGTCCAGTGGTTTTGCATGTAGCGATGCTACTCTTGGCTTGCGTGTGCGTGAATAGTCCGTCTGTTCGATAGATATCTGGTTGATCCTGCCAATAGTCATATGCTTGTCTCAAAGATTAAGCCATGCATGTCTAAGTTCGCACTGTCTCACGGTAAAACCTCGAATGGCTCATTAAATCAGTCGAGGTTCCTTAGATGACACGATCTACTTGGATAACTGTGGCAATTCTAGAGCTAATACATGCTTACCAAGCTCCGACCCTCGCGGAAAGAGCGCTTTTATTAGTTCAAAACCAATCGTCGTTGCCCTTCGCGGGGCGCGGCGTTCCCACTGGTGACTCTGGATAACTTTGTGCTGATCGCATGGCCTTACGTGCCGGCGACGCATCTTTCAAATGTCTGCCCTATCAAATGTCGATGGCTCCCCCGATGTGTCTCCACCTTGCCGTGGTGGGGGAGCTTGAGTGTCCCACCGACCCCAAGCGCTGTGACAATGGATATAAACTACATATTGGACAGCTCTTGGGATAGGGACCAGACTAAGAGAGACACAACCTGCTGCTCTGCAGGTAGACTGAGGATAACAGTCAGATTTTAAACTCAAGCTCACGTAGCCACAAACTTGGTCTAGACACTTACACAAAGGCCTCCATTTGAGAGATGTAGCTGAACGCCTCTAAGCTACTACCCTTGGATGAGTGAGCCGGGCCGAAAACTCACCTACCGAAATACGGAGGTGAGGTACTGAGCACGCTACATGCCCAGTTCAGATACCTGTCCGAAGGCTCTCAGCTGGGGGATATGAGGGATCCCCGGATGAGAGGGCCGCCCGTTTCTCGCTCACTGCTGTACGGAGGTAAGGTGCTGAGCCGGCAGCACATGTAGCCTACCTCGTGAGCGAGTACAAAAAGGTTGAAGAAGTGCCCCAGTCGAATGAAAGGCTACGAAAACTGACTGTATCTAACTCATAGAGAGTGTAGACAAAGGTGGAAAAACAAGGTGGAAAAATGTCTCAATAACACGAAATGGAACGCACGGCTAGCGAATCCATTGCGTAAGTCCGAAGCGAAAGCTTACCTAGTGGATGTCGCCTGCAGACTGACCGTTCCTGGTGTGTGATTTAGCGACCGGTGGCAAGCGAGATGCCCAACACATGGAAGTGAGGAACTAAAGCAGCCATGAGCAGGACGAGGCAACTCCTCTGGGTGAGCCCAGTCTCAGAGCAATATGTGCCGGCTCTGCAATTATGGAAGCCTCCTTGGATAGCCTTGGATAGGCCCATGGTCTGCCCCTGCCTTCCCTTGAGGGTTAACCGTGATGTCGATGATCGTTCTATCTTGACCAGCTGAGATGTGGGCGACATCACAACAATAAGTCTAACGTGCCTCGAAACCCGAGGAAGGCTAACCTCATTAAAAAATGCCTGCTGAAGTCGGAAGTGCCGTCCTACGGGTGGCAAACTAAAAATTGGCACTACGCATTTACGTCCGAGTGAAATGTCTCGTCCGAATGTCTCTCGTGCTAGGAACAGCTCTGACTACCTAGTTTCCGAATGCCGCTCTTGTTCGGAACAGCTCTGACTAGGTAGTTTTCCGAATGTCTGTCGTGCCTGGGACAGCTCTGACGGGCGCAACGACAAGCACATGTCCGAAAACTCGCTGAGTGGATACCGTCTGCAGACCTGTCTGGTTTGTGCGGGAACGGCCCGGGGCGAACGAAATGCCCAATATATTGAAGTGAGGAATTAAAGCAGCCATGAGCAGGACGAGACGATTCCCTCGGTGAGCCCAGCACCAGAGCGTTATGTGTCGGCTCTGCAATTATGGAAGCCACCCAGGATGGCGGAAAATGCTATGGACTGTCCCTGCCTTCATTTGAGGGATGACCGTGCAGTCTTTGACTGTTCCAACTTGACCAGCTGTGGGAGGTGGACAGTACCACAAAAGTGAGAGTCTCCCAGGAATGCTAACCTGGTCAAAAATGCACGCAAACAGTCAGATGTGTTGGCCTAAGGGTTTCGACCCAGGGGTGCCTAACCAGACACACCGCAATCACATCTGAAGAAAAAAAAAACACTCCGTATGAACGCAAAGAAGAAAGAAGATATATAATATCTGACTGTCTCTCCAACATCTACTTTGCCAACATTCAGCTACCGAGATTGTAAACGAGTGTATAGATCCTTAGTATTGAACTTAAGCTTGAAAACTTCAGACAGCCTGCTAAACATACACACGATTCATCCAGGCATGCTACAACGAACGAATGCTGGAACAAATAGTTTAAAGTCTGTAACACGATGATCTTTTAATAAAAACACAGTAAAACTCAACACAATGTATCGCTTAGTGAATATAAACACTGAAACCACAAACAATCGCTTACAGTATTTATTGCCTGGCATATTTCGCTGCATCTCGTCAGAGTTATATATCATAAGAAGTTGATACATTAAGGTAGCCAAATACCTCATCATCTAATTAGTGACGCGCATGAATGGATTAACGAGATTCCCACTGTCCTTATCTACTATCTAGCGAAACCACAGCCAAGGCAACGGGCTTGGAAGAATCAGCGGGGAAAGAAGACCCTGTTGAGCTTGACTCTAGTCCGACTTTGTGAAGACACATTTCGTGTCTACACGATCTTACTTGGATAACTGTGGCTATTCTAGATCTAATACATGCTATGTTTACCAGCTTCCTGACCCAGACGATGCTCTGGACCACTGGCTAAAGACCTTTCTAAGTATATTTGATAAACATGTTCCATTTAAGGAAGTTCGTGTTAAACATCACACAAAGCCCCCGTGGATCACACAGGAGGTAGTTGAACTTATGAGAGATCGCGACAGGGCTCACAAAAATAGAGATCTAACTATGTACCGTAGTCTGAGAAACAAAGTTCAATATGTTATTCGGAAGGAAAAGAAAAACTATTTTAAGAACATAGTAATAGATAAAACCAACACTAAAGATATATGGAAAGCAATTAATACCTTGACAAACAAACACAAATCATCACAATCATTACCATCAAATCAGGTTACATGTGATCAATTCAGTAGATACTTTCAGTCCGACATAAACCAACTGAAGGCTGCAATATCAGATGCGCCTCATGACATATCTTTATTATCATCATTCTGTGAGAACAAATGCTATGGACACATTTCCTCCAACATACCGCTAATGACCGCAACTGAAGTATTTACTCATCTCCGTAATCTAAAAGACAATAACTCATCAGGACTAGATGGAATTAGTAGTCGGATCCTTCGCCATGCTGCACCGGCGATCTGCGAGTCACTAACTTTTATATATAATCAATGTCTAACCAGAGGTCACTTCCCATTAGCCTTTAAAATCGCTAAAGTGTATCCTCATTTAAAAGCTGGTCCTCTAGACGATCGTCTCATGAGTAATTATAGACCAATTTCCATATTATCCTCATTATCCAAACCGCTAGAAAAGCACATCCACAAAACAACACTAGATCACTTAGTTCGCCATAAACTGATAGTTGACAGTCAGTCAGGATTTCGGCCAAAATATTCTTGCCATACGGCACTAACAAACATGATAGAAAACTGGCATCAAAATATTAACAACAATACTCTATGTGGAGCGGTGTTTATAGACTTTAGGAAAGCATTCGATATGATAGATCATACTATTCTAATTAAAAAACTAGAAACAATGAAAGTAAGTTTTAATATAGTGACATTAATAAAATCATTCTTATTAGACAGAAAGCAAGTAGTATCACACAATAAAGTTTTATCTCAAGCCATTACCATTAATATTGGAGTACCTCAGGGGTCTATTCTTGGCCCTCTATTATTTGCCATTTATATAAATGATCTTCCATTAAATCTGTCGTCGTCCTGCGATCTATTTGCTGATGACTGCACAGTATATACAAACGCTGTTGATCGTAATGTGCTAGAATTATCCTTGCAACAGGAAATAAATAGTGTAGTTAACTGGAGTCATGCAAACCGCATGCAAATTAACATTACTAAAACTAAGTCTATGTTAATAGGAACCAGGCAAAGACTTCACACTCTAAACTCGCAGAGAACTCTTCAGCTGCACATTGGCAGCACGCCTGTAGAAAGTGTCACCGAGCACAAGACACTGGGTGTTATCATAGATCAAAATCTAACTTTTAACTCACATGTTCATGCTCTAGTTAAACAAATAGCCAAAAAAGTATACCAACTTGCCAAAATTAAAAATTTCCTTGACGAAAACACAAGAAAGATATTCTATACTTCTCATATACAAACACATATTGATTACTGCTCCACAGTCTGGGATGGATGCTCCAAATCAATAACAAAACGCCTATATTCACTCCAGACAAGGGCAGTGCGTTTAATTAATGGTGAAAAGCTTACCGACAATTCTAACCTATATAAACGTCTCCGGTTACTGCCACTCCACAAGCGCCTGCTTTTTAATAAGACCAAACTAATTCACAAAATCCTATTTCAAAATGCTCCAAGCTACCTTTGGCCATTGTTTAAATATAACGCTAGACATAGCGAACGACTAAATATACTTCATGTCCCTAAACCTAGGATAGACTTATATAAAACAAGCTTAGCATACTCTGCCGCTCAGTTGTGGAACAATCTTCCACAAGAAATCAAAGACACCACCAATCATGATACATACATTCGCAACCTGTTTGAACACTACCTTAGTACAGACTACATGCCCCCATAACAAATAACACAAAAAAGACAATAATGGTAACTTATCTCAAACGACAACTAGCCAAAAAACATTCCCTTATGTATGGCACGTTACACCCTCCTTAGGTATTTATAATGCCCATGTTAAACACTGCCTCAGTGAGTCATTTGTTATTGATTATTTTTCATGCGTTTTAAATGTTCTTTTGTTGTCAAAAGTTGCTTCATAAGTGATGTTGAATGAAAGAATGTATGAGAGGAAATAGAGAAGAAGGGCAGAATGTCAGACGGGCCTGCGTGCCCAATTCTTAACCCTTTGAAAATAAAGACTTATTATTATTATTATTATTATTATTATTATTATTATTATTACCATCGGGTCAAGACACTTGGTCTATGGCTCTCAGCTGAGGGATATGGCTGAACGCCTCTAAGTCAAAATCCCCCCGGTATGAGGCTATGGTAGTTATTCACCTTCTGCTGCATGGAGCTACGATGCTGAGCCGGAAGCATCTGCAGCTTACCTTGTTCCCGACGTACTGGTCATCCTTTCCTCTGGATAAAACAATGCAGTCCGAGAGGGAGAGATCATGCTGCATGGGCAATACATGTTCTCTTAATCCAGCCCAGGCATTGTGCCATGGAGTTCTAGATCCAGTCCACATACTTTCGTCTGTAAAGACCATACTTTAACTGAAATACTTAAAAGACGTAGTCACTGAAATTGTTCGCATATGGACTACATGGTTTGTATGTCCGCCTCCATGAGGATTCGAAGACATAATTACCGGATCAATACATAGCTATAGTTTTTACCATTTGGCATCCCAACATCTTGATACTCGCAAGTACTACTACAGTCATGTTGCACTATGATAGATACTCATTTTGTGATTTACGGGAAGAGACACATGAAGATATCCAGGTATGATGAAAGTGACCCTTCACAAATAAATCAATCAAGTTCATTTACGCCAACCAAACAGAAATGCCCATTAACCAAATAAAACCAGAATATAACCACATCAGCATCATCATGTGCCATGCCAATAAGCGCGGGCGGTCATTTTTCACCATCTCACACGATCACCAGAGTCGTAGATCAGTTCTGTGTGCTTGTCTCGATCATGCCTTTGACCGTTTCTTTGATTCTCCATTAAATGACAAAACGTGATTGTCATGGCAGTTGTAAAGAAGGCAGTTTGCCATTACTTTCGTTCTTAGCAGTTACTATACTGGCCGATGACCGTAGCCATTTGAATAACTAAGACACGTAATACTACAGTATGTACCTGACGAGATGCAGCGAAATATACCAGGCAATAATTCGTGAAGTCTATTGTTCGTGTTTTCGTTATTCAAATTCACCACCGTAGCCATTGTTCCCCATAAAAGATCCTCTGCCTACCGTCGTGAAATTGGAGACCATAACCTACAGTTATCTGTCAGATGCTCTTCAGCTTTACCCACCACCTTCAGCTATGGCTTTGCATAACCCTATTTTGGGGGATAAACTGGTAATCCATCTTTCCCAAGGGTGTCCCGTAGGCTAGTGGAGGGAAGGATGCACCTTACTTCTCCTTTTATAGGAGATACCACATCACCGCTATGGAATCCTTACAATCTAACGAACCACTGGTAATACTAAATCAGACAAAGAGTAGTGGTACAGTGATTGTGTTGATAAGTCTGACTATGAAAGGAAAATAAAAGACATTGTATCGGACCCATCCAAATTTCGATTATATCCGAAAGCTAGCAGCTCAAGAGACTTGATTGCAAAGGTGAGGAAAGAAATTCAGCCACTATTAGATAGTCAATTTATCATTTAGGCGACTACGTAGTTACTCACCCTAAGGAGGATCCCTAAACTCCTCACATATTGCCTCCCTATATTGCACAAGCCTGGAGTTCCATTAAGACCTATATTATCTATGCTCAATTAGAATTTTATGAAAACAATGAGTGTCACTAAAAAACTTAATATTGAAGATGAATGCCGTGTTTCTAATGATGAATGGGCAGCTAAGTACTGTTTTATAAAAGTTGGTAGCAAAGCAGGTTGCTTGTTGTGTCGTGAGTCAGTGGCTGTCTTCAAGGAGTACAATTTAAGAAGACTTTATCAAACAAAACATACCGATTTCGGATACAATTTAACAAACAAAGAGAGGGAAAAAAAATGCATGAAGTTTGTGAAAAATGTGTAGAAACAGCAAACTGTTTTCACTAAACAGTCTTCAATTCAAGATTCAGCAACAAAAGCTAGTCTTGTGCTGTCACACAGAATTGTACAATAGAACAAGCCATTTTCTGATGGCGAGTTCATCCAAGAATGTTTCCTAGATGCAGCAAACATTGTGTCTCCAGAACAAACAAACAAAATAAAAACCAAAACAACACACACACACACACACACACACACACACACACACACACACACACACACACACATTTGACAACATTACTTTATCAAGGAGAATTGTGGTAAGACGTATTGAGAGGATAAGTGACACTTTGATGCATAAACTTCAAGATGCAAGTAAACAATTTTTGTGGTACTCTCTTGCACTGGATGATAGTATTGATGTACCTGATACTGCTCAATTATTGATATTTATACGTGGAATAAACACTTCTTTCAATCTCACGGAAGAGTTACCGAGTGTTGAGTCACTTAAAGCCACAACCACAGACCATGACATAGTCAGTGCAGTTACTAACTGTATTGAAAGAACTGGGTTGGTTTGGAACAAGACGGCAAGTGTTACAACTGACGGAGCTCGTGATTTGACTGGGAAAAACATGTAGGTCTAGTAAAGTTGATAAGTGACAAGATTTAAGCACAATATCCTGACCACACATTATTACCACCTTACTGTGTATTCCATCAAGTAAGTCTTTGTAAAACTGTTTTGAATATCAAGCATGTTGTTGAACCGACCACGCCCCGGGAAGGTTAACCCGGTCAACAAATGCCCGCAGAAGTCGGATGTGTCGGCCTAACGGCGCAAGAACGCAGCTCTGCTGTAAACAGGCACAATGAAGTCACATCCGAAAAATAAATCCCTATGAACGCAGAAGAAGAAGAAGACGATCCGACCACGTAAACGATGGACAGACGGAATTGCAGAGTCCTTGGGAATATAAATACACGAAGTCCTTGATCGGGCACTCTCACGATGTTTATACTTTACCTCGACACTGCAAGGTACAAGAGGAATATGATGAGATGAGATGAGATGAGATGAGATGAGATGAGATGAGATGAGATGGGATTGAACCAGCTGTCAGTGTCATCAACCTCATCAGATCAAGAGGACTTAATCACAGACAGTTCAAAATATTACTTGACGATGTGGAAACTGAACATTCCGATGTCCTGTACCACACCAGTGTTCGATGGCTGAGTCTCGGCAAGGTGTTGAGGCGAGTGTGGAACCTCATAGAAGAAATAGTGATGTTCTTAGAGATGAAGGGCATTGAATGTGACTTTAATACTAATATTGTCAATAAAGAGTGGAATTTAGACTTTATGCCAGGGAAA
>JACEFZ010018973.1:227500-244489 GCA_014155875.1 Cepaea nemoralis | reverse complement strand
CTTTCCCTAATGAAATTCGTGTTTTAACGGAAGTAGACCGCAAATCACGTTTTATGTAGATGTCTAGACTTGTTCTAGTATGTGTTATTAAATTTACCTTCCATTTTTATGTATATTGTGTAAGGGTGGGGGGATTTATAGGGTGGAAATTCGAAAGGGGGGGGGGGGGAGTGACGTTCTGAACATATGGTAAGGGTGGGGGGGGGGACATGGGCCAAACCACTGGTGTAGAGGATGTAAACCGTAAGCAGATACATGCCGAAGTCGGACACACTGAACTGTTATGTGCATTAATAGGTGTGCCATACTTCACTCCAAAGAGGAACGAAGAACAAGATTTTATCCACACTTATAGATAATGGTTCAGGTTAAAGATAGCCACATCCAAGGAAGGCAGCAGGCGTGCAACTTACCCACTCCTGGCACGGAAAGGCAGTGTCGAAAAATAACAATATGGGACTCTATCATTGCTCCGTAATTGGAATGACACTGAGGGCAAGTTCCAAATTCCGGTCTCGGTCAGTCCTTCCTGGCACAGGTCGATGTGACATGGAGGAAGTAGCAAACATACAAGGGTGAAGTAGGTCAGGAAACTACGACTTGTCTAGCAAACATACAAGGGTGAAGCAGGTAAGGAAACTACGACTTGTCTAGCAAACATACAAGGGTGAAGTAGGTCAGGAAACTACGACTTGTCTAGTAAACATACAAGGGTGAAGTAGGTCAGGAAACTACGACTTGTCTAGTAAACATACAAGGGTGAAGTAGGTAAGGAAACTACGACTTGTCTAGTAAACATACAAGGGTGAAGCAGGTAAGGAAACTACGACTTGTCTAGTAAACATACAAGGGTGAAGCAGGTCAGGAAACTACGACTTGTCTAGTAAACATACAAGGGTGAAGCAGGTAAGGAAACTACGACTTGTCTAGTAAACATACAAGGGTGAAGCAGGTAAGGAAACTACGACTTGTCTAGTAAACATACAAGGGTGAAGCAGGTAAGGAAACTACGACTTGTCTAGTAAACATACAAGGGTGAAGCAGGTAAGGAAACTACGACTTGTCTAGTAAACATACAAGGGTGAAGTAGGTCAGGAAACTACGACTTGTCTAGTAAACATACAAGGGTGAAGCAGGTAAGGAAACTACGACTTGTCTAGTAAACATACAAGGGTGAAGCAGGTAAGGAAACTACGACTTGTCTAGTAAACATACAAGGGTGAAGCAGGTCAGGAAACTATGACTTGTCTAGTAAACATACAAGGGTGAAGCAGGTAAGGAAACTACGACTTGTCTAGTAAACATACAAGGGTGAAGCAGGTAAGGAAACTACGACTTGTCTAGTAAACATACAAGGGTGAAGCAGGTAAGGAAACTACGACTTGTCTAGTAAACATACAAGGGTGAAGCAGGTAAGGAAACTACGACTTGTCTAGTAAACATACAAGGTTGAAGCAGGTAAGGAAAACTACGACTTGTCTAGTAAACATACAAGGGTGAAGCAGGTAAGGAAAACTACGGACTTGTCTAGTAAACATACAAGGGTGAAGCAGGTCAGGAAACTACGACTTGTCTAGTAAACATACAAGGGTGAAGCAGGTAAGGAAACTACGACTTCTCTAGTAAACATACAAGGGTGAAGCAGGTCAGGAAACTACGACTTGTCTAGTAAACATACAAGGGTGAAGCAGGTAAGGAAACTACGACTTGTCTAGTAAACATACAAGGGTGAAGCAGGTAAGGAAACTACGACTTGTCTAGTAAACATACAAGGGTGAAGCAGGTAAGGAAACTACGACTTGTCTAGTAAACATACAAGGGTGAAGCAGGTCAGGAAACTACGACTTGTCTAGTAAACATACAAGGGTGAAGCAGGTAAGGAAACTACGACTTGTCTAGTAAACATACAAGGGTGAAGCAGGTAAGGAAACTACGACTTGTCTAGTAAACATACAAGGGTGAAGCAGGTAAGGAAACTACGACTTGTCTAGTAAACATACAAGGGTGAAGCAGGTAAGGAAACTACGACTTGTCTAGTAAACATACAAGGGTGAAGCAGGTCAGGAAACTACGACTTGTCTAGTAAACATACAAGGGTGAAGCAGGTAAGGAAACTACGACTTGTCTAGTAAACATACAAGGGTGAAGCAGGTAAGGAAACTACGACTTGTCTAGTAAACATACAAGGGTGAAGCAGGTAAGGAAACTACGACTTGTCTAGTAAACATACAAGGGTGAAGCAGGTAAGGAAACTACGACTTGTCTAGTAAAACGGTAGGGAATTTACTGGATCCTAAAAAGTCTGCTCATGATTCTTGGAGGAAAGGTGCTAGTCACAGGCGCCACAACTTCAATCATCCCTCCCCCACGACGCCTAACGGCATAAGTGGAAGAAACATACAACAACAACAACAACAACAAACACACACAATGATAGACCTAGCGATAAATGACATCTGTTATCAGAATATCTAGTTGGCCATTTGTTGAAGCACGCTTGTTTCTGTAACCAGGCGGTGTCGTCATTTCGAGGTGGCACGTTCGAATCCCGTGTGCCTACAGTTTCCAATGTTTATTTCAGTGTACCTTCTGATCCTTCACTCAAACCACAGCCCATCAATACCTGCTCAGTTCTTTCTCATGCTGTTGCAATGGCCTCAAGGCTTCTCACGTGCAGACATTGTAGAGTACAGGAAATGCTCACGGAAAGAACCGATCTGTGCCGAGGTTTTACTGCATTGACCGAGACTGTCTTCTCACGTCTATGGAATAATTGTGTATCTACCGAAGTCATCCATCATCAGTCGCTAAGACGTGGGCAGGAGTCGCAAGATCAGATTTGAGCTACTCAACAACAACAACGAGAACAATCATTAAATTAAAATTTGATGGTTGGCGTCCAGTGTACTCATCATTATTCTTGCACTAAGAAGTGAAAACTGTTAGGAAGTTCTTGAAGTACTCAAACATGAATCAAATATATCAGCACCGACTGACATTCTATTTCTTCTTTTTCGTTCATTGTTTTAAGGAAGTGGGTCACACCTATTTATGCACCTCTCAGGTCAGTGTGTCCGACTTTTGCCTGCATTTGTGTAGGGTTCGCTTCCTCTAGACAGGTTCCAACCGAGGTTGCTCTATCTACCCGTGGCTAGGTTTCCTTGCCTAACAATGTTATCAAGGCAGCAGCCTAAAGATACACATGATTTGCAATTTCCAACCGGCGTTGGATTTTTAACGTGCGCACGGAGCTTCTATTGTTCGCTCTTATCAAAGAAGGCTGGGTATTTTATCTCACTACCCAAGAGATGGGGAGGACAGTTATATCATTAGATGCATATGATTTTGTTAACTTTGAAGTGGGGACGAGCCTCGTACCTTCAACATCAATAAGTGTCCTGTCAGCTGGCGTAGGCGGTCATGTCTCCACATATCTCGGTCTCAGGTGTTGTGGATCAACTCTGCTGATGATATTCCTCCATGCCACCGTCTCAATCCATCCAGCATCATTTCTCTTGGTCCGCCTCTGCCTCTCTTCCCTTTGATCTTTCAAGTTGTCTCAAATGCCTCTCTTCTCATAACATTACAAAAGTAAGCTGTCTCTTTCTTATTGTTGTATATAATGTTCTAGTTTCATTAACCTCTTTCAGACAATCGCCATTAGTTATTCTGGCAGTCCAAGAAATTTGCAACATTCGTCTCAGGGACCACATCTCTGTTGCTTCCAATTTCTTCCTAATTTTTTTCATTTACATTCCAAGATTCACTGCCGCACATCAAAACATGTTCTACATAGCACTTCAGCACTCTCTTTCTTACATTCAATGATCATGTCTTATTGCAAAAGATACTTTTCATTTTCTGAAATGCAGCTTTTGCTTGTCCCATTCTACTCTTAATCTCGTCTACCTTATGAGCCAGTAACCTTTTAGTCACAGTTCCATACTAATAGTCTGCTGAATATATCATCAACACAAATAGTACGATAGTCAACCTCTCGATGCAGGATCGACACTAATAGGGTAACACTAGTAGTACAATACTCAATGCAGTATCAACGCTAATAGTCAAATAGTTCTCTTAAACACTGCCTGCCCAGTAGTTTTCCTTTCAATACACCCCTCACTCCCCGTAAGTGTCTCACATTATGTCTCTCTGATTCCTCCCTCCTCGTACGTGTCACCAATTGTACCACCACATCGTGTCTCTCTATCTCTATGTAACTGTCTCTGTTCAGTAACCTGTCTTGATTCAATAACCTCTGTCTCTGTTCAGTAACCACTGTCTCTGTTCAGTAACCACTGTCTCTGTTCAGTAACCACTGTCTCTGTTCAGTAATCACTGTCTCTGTTCAGTAACCACTGTCTTTGTTCAGTAACCACTGTCTCTCCTCAGTAACCACTGTCTAGGCCAGACTACATAAGAACTGCTACAGGGGCAAGTGAAGTTTGGACTTCAGAACAGACACACACAAAAGGCATAATCTGCTTCTCGTTTTCTGGTGATTCATAAAAGGCATAATCTGCTTCTCGTTGTCTGGTGATTCATAAAAGGCATAATCTGCTTCTCGTTTTCTGGTGATTCATAAAAGGCATAATGATGGCAGAAATAACATCATATAAATATAACCAGACATGAATCCAAATAAAGATCAAATTCATGGCAGAAATGACACCATGCACAATGTAACTGGTCAGAATTCAAACAAAGATCGAATTCATGCAGAAATTACATTGTACAAATGTAATCGGTCATGAATCCCAATAAATATCACATTCTAGGAAGAAAAGACACCATGCAAATGTAACTGGTCATAATTTTTAAAAGGTCAAATTTATTGTAGAAACGGCACGGTATAAATTAACCGATTTTACACCGATACAGCTGGCACATTTTTCTGAACTGTCATAAAAAAGTACAACTGAGATGTCAAAAGGTGAGCGAACGAACGAACGAACGAACAAACAACCTCTATAGTGCATTTACTTGAGTGCAGTGACTAGCCAACTGCTGCCATTACTTAAGCGTTCACACATTAGTACTGCAAACAACAGCATATGGGCTTGTCGTTGCAACGTCCTCTATAGTTTTGTAATTGTAATTGTGTACAGCAGACCCACACTTTGTGTTTTCCAATTGTTTACATTTCTTGACCTTTACCATGGCTAAACCTATTTGTTGCATATTTGATTCATTTATATACGATTCATGCACATACATGACAGGTTACTTGATGGCTTTTACTTCTCTGCCCTCCTGTTATTCACTTCCCCTCGATCATGCCAGTTGTCACCAAGTTCCCCAATTTATTTCTTCTCATAACGTGACCAAAGAACTGTGACTGTCTACGTTTAATTTCTCTAATCAGTTTACGGTTTTAATTTTTTCTTGTAGCCCTTGGTCATTGATTTTTTTTTTGGTCTGTCCATGGTATTCTTTGCATTTTCCTCAGAAACCACATTTCCACAGCCATCAGATGTTTTTCAGGTTGACTGCTCGTTGTCCATGCTTCACATCCATACAAAAGTATAGGTTTTATGTAGCACCTCATGCCCAAGGTGTCTGGAATGTTCTGTGTCCATCTTTATGCTGGCTGACCCCTGCCCCCTTCTTCCAGGAACCACGCCCCCCCCCCCAATCACTGTTTCTGTGCAAGCTACTGTGCTGTTTATTATGGCCAAAGTATTTTAGTTTCAGAGACATGATTCTGTTTATGCAAGTTATGAGAAGAAATGAATTGGAGAATTTAGTGACAACTGGTATGATTGAAGGGAACAGACCAAGGGAAAGACCTAGAAGCAAATACCTGGATGGCTTGGCCACGTTGCATGATCAAGACAGACATACGGAGCTGATCCACGACTCTGGTGATCGAGTGAGATGGCAAAACATAACCTCCAAAGCTTATCGGCATGGCACATGATGGATGGTTCTACAATTGTATATGTCATATACTATATGGTGTCCTATGTCATATACTATATGGTGTCCTATGTCATATACTATATGGTGCACTATTCTACAATAGTATATGTCATATACTATATGGTGTCCTGTTCTACAATAGTATATGTCATATACTATATGGTGTCCTATGTCATATACTATATGGTGTCCTATGTCATATATTATATGGTGTCCTATTCTACAATAGTATATGTCATATACTATATGGTGTCCTATGCCATATACTATATGGTGTCCTATTCTACAATAGTATATGTCATATACTATATGGTGTCCTATGTCGTATACTATATGGTGTCCTATGTCATATACTATATGGTGTCCTATGTTATATACTACATGGTGTTCTGTTCTACAATAGTATATGTCATATACTATATGGTGTCCTGTGTCATATACTATATGGTGTCCTATGTCATATACTATATGGTGTCTTATTCTACAATACTATATGTCATATACTATATGGTGTCCTATGTCATATACTATATGGTGTCCTATGTCATATACTATATGGTGTCCTATGTTATATACTACATGGTGTTATGTTCTACAATAGTATATGTCATATACTATATGGTGTCCTGTTCTACAATAGTTTATGTCATGGTGTAGTTGTACAGCTACAGTGATTAAAGAACCTCTTTACACTTCATGAGGAGCGCCGGGTCTATGGTGTTAACCAACAATTTTATTGATCGGTACTCAATGGCTGATGTATTGGAAATCAGGCCTGCTGCCTTTATTTCCCATGGCATTTCCTGGTACCTATATTGCATCGACTAGGGAGCGAAAACAATCCGCTTCGGTTGAGATTCTCATAACGGCCAACGGGCCCGTGGAGAAACGTTCTAGAGCAGCTTCCAAAACAGCCAAAGAATGCCTGATAATGTTTATAATTTCTGGTGAATACTCTCAGAAGTCACTGCCGCGGGGAAGTAGACTAGTCAATGATAATATGATACAACTGTCTAGAATACGTGAATACCCAACACTGTACATACCTACAGCACTATCTGGTTTTATTGTCCTGAGCTCGCTGGCTTTAACTAGATAGAATACGTGAATACCCAACACCGTACATCCCTACAGCACTATCTGGTTTTATTTTTTCCTGAGCTCGCTCACTTTAAACTCTAGACTAGTCCACGCACTTGGTACTACTTCTCGTGCACTGGACTAATTATTACGTGAGGATTAGATATCCCTATTAACAGTGCCCCTTGCCATCAGGTGAGACCACTCCGACTTCAGAGGTACTTGTGATTTACGTCCCAAAGTTAAAGACGAGAAATCAACATGTCAGCCCAATTGACCCGTGTAGAGGATGAACGCGTTACCTCTGCATCAGCACGCCGGGTGTTTAAGAACGAGCGCTGGTATCAATTCGGCCATGTTGACCTCCCCTTGATTGGTCTAATCGCCCCGCCTCTCTCATGAGATTCGGTGTTCAGATGTACCTGAGGATCGCACCGGACAAGGAGCACCCTCTGTATGAGGCAAGGGATGACATCTGGGGACAAGGGTAGTAAAGAGCCCGTTCTTGGATGACACAAGCAGAAGATACGATTATACGTGTCAAAGCGAACAAGGCACTTGGGAAAGAGCAGTTCAAGAGAGTTCAAGCGTGAGTGGGGGATAAAGTTCCAGCCCGAGATGCGAAAAGTTAGAACTGTCCTGCCAGATTAGATTGTCCTGATCCAGAAATGGTATAACCCGGAAGTTTATCATCAACAGTTGGAGTGAGATATCTACGTGCTACTCTACATGTACAATTATCATCTATAAGTTTCTGGTAGAGCCGAGGTGGCACAGTGGTTAGTGCGCTTGCCTGACAGTGGTCAGAGTTCAATCCCCAATAAGGCAGATCGGGTTCTGTACCCTTTGAGGCCATGTGTATAGCTTGAAATAACAGATACATCATCATTGTCTGAAAAGAGTGGTGAGGCAGGGAGTTACCAGAGGATCTGACTAACACTCAGTGCTCTGAAGTATTGCCAGACGGACACATAATCAGAATGCAAATTGTACCATTAACATTTCGACTTCTTGTTGGTTGTTAAAGATGATCACGGGGCGAGTAAGGGAATGTTCCAAGTGCGGTGAAGTCGGTGTTAGACTCAACTCACCAAACTCACCTCAGCCACTGTGGTCACGTAGTGGCTCACTTAAAGCCGGGGCCACCACAAGTTGTAGGCTGTCTGAGTACACGGAGGAATAAGTGGTCAGTCTCTCCTTCGTGTTGTTTATGTTTCTTTATTGACGGTATTCTAAGACATTTACTGTCACAATTAAGCTTGAAAATGCTCGACTTATTTTGATAAGTTTTCATATTGTGGATAATTCACAACCATATGTTGCCATATGAAAGGTACACGTACTCAAATTGATAATGTATCTGTTTTTTCTTCGTTCTTTTTTATTTCTGCATTACTTATCCAATCTCATACTTAATTCTTTTAATTAAACAGTCCTCATTAGTATTAATTATGGAGAATTATAGGGGGGGGGGGGGTACGGGGTGTCAGGCATTGGTAGCACCTTTGGTAAGGATGGCTCTCATGTCCTTTCAGGACCCATCCACCACTGGTCCAAGTCTGACACCCAGCTCGTGCCTGTGGCTCCTAGTAGCTGTCAGCATGCGACAGCGGCCACCCCCCGGGCAACAGCTGTGAGAGGCTGGCTAAACCAGGCATGGGTATCCGATTTGGTGTCAAACCAAGAGGTAAACTAGAGTATGCCTACCCAGCATGTGAAGACAGGATTCGGCAGACTGCGCGGAAGAAATCATTCCTGATTCAACGGGCAAGACGGCGTTTACCTGCAAAGCGTTGTGGAACGTAATGAGCACGGCAAGGCACGTAGAGCGCCCTGGTCATCCACTGCACCTGTATTCGTCTCCAATCGTCTCGACTTGTCTTGCCACTGGACTCAGATGGACTCAGGCGAGAGAGTGAGGTCGACGAATTGCGCAACTCTTCCTCACTTTAATCCAAGTCATCGCGCAAGTCATTCTTCATCCAACGTCACATATCACCTTCAAGCCCTGTGGCGATGGGCGAGCGGCAAAGCGGCAGGCGTGGGTACGCTGGCAGCCGTAGTCGCAGACCTGCAGACAGGCGGCTCAGGCCATATGGTCGTCTTCTACTGACCGGAGCAGCAGTGGGATTCGGCAGCCCCCTGAGCGACTGAGCAGCCCTCTATAGGAACACACTGCTCACCTCCATAGCATGAGGAAGGGACTAGAAAAGGTGCCCTAAACATTGTCTGCTTCATCACTACCTAACCAGCTAGCCGCTGTTGGTGGGTACCCTAACTGCGGTCGACATACAAAGAAAGATAAAACAAGCAAAGCTAAAAGAGTAAACCATATTCCCTCAACAATTGGAACTTGGAATGTACGCACCCTACTTGACAGAGACGGCGCGTCGGGTCCAAAGAGACGAACAGCACTGATTGGGAGAGAGCTGGGCAGGTACAACATCGACATTGCAGCCTTGAGCGAGACACGACTTGCAGAAGAAGGCCAAATCTGTGAAATTGGTGCCGGCTACACATTTTTCTGGAGTGGAAGGAAAAGCGAGGAAAGACGCCAATCCGGTGTGGGATTTGCCATTAAGTCGGCCCTGGTCGGCAAATTAGCTGGATTTCCAAAGGCTATAAACGACAGGCTCATGACCATGAAGTTGCCTCTGCTGAATGGAAGGAAGCACGCAACCATTGTGAGTGTCTACGCACCAACTATGACCAACGAAGATGATGTCAAGAACAAGTTCTATGAGGACCTGCACAATGTATTAACATCTGTTACAAAAGGAGACAAACTTATACTCCTTGGGGATTTCAATGCCAGAGTAGGCACGGACACCACCTCTTGGAGTGGCATTATTGGAAAGCATGGAGTCGGAAATTGTAACAGCAATGGACTCCGCCTCCTTCAGACATGTGCCGAACATGATCTCCTGATTACGAACACAATTTTCCGTCTCCCCATGAGAAATAGGACATCGTGGATGCACCCTAGCTCGAAACACTGGCACCTCATTGACTATGTCATCGTCAGGAGGAGTGACAGACAAGACGTTCGAGTGACAAAATCCATGTGTGGTGCCGAATGTTGGACAGACCATCGTCTCATTGTCTCGAAAATGAACATCCACATCAGGCCACCACGGCGCCCTCAAGGGGCGAAAATGCAAACAAAGCTAAATGCCACCCGCCTAAACAGCAAGAAAATGCAGCAGTCGTTTGAAAATATGCTGGAAGACCGCCTCAAGCCCAATGCTGAAGCTAAACAGGATACAGAAACAGAATGGAGAGCCCTAAAGGACACAATTTACAACACTTCTATGGAAATCCTGGGTCCAGCCCCCCGAAAGCATAAAGACTGGTTTGATGAAAATTCCGAAGACATCAACCAATTGCTGGCCGAGAAACATCTTCTCCTCAAGGCATATTTGAATGACCCAAAGTCAACATTAAAAAAAAAGATGCTTTCAAGAACATTCAGAGAGTAGTGCAGCAGAAACTGCGGCACATGCGGGACTCCTGGCTGAGCAGCAAAGCTGATGAAATTCAGGGCTTTGCTGACAGACACGATATGAAAAACTTCTACGACTCACTGAAAGCGGTCTATGGTCCTTCATCACCAGGCATAGTTCCCCTCCTCAGTGCAGATGGGGGAACATTGGTCACCGATAAGAAAGAAATCCTCCAACGCTGGGCAGAGCATTTCAGCAAAATCTTAAATGCAACTTCCTTCTTCGATGATGAAACCATCAACTGCATTCCTCAAGTTCCCACCAATGAGACTCTTGATGACCTGCCAACTATAGTGGAAATAAACAAAGCCATCCAGCAACTCTCCAGCGGCAAGGCACCTGGTCCTGACTCCATCCCAGCAGAGATATACAAGGCAGGTGGGCCGGTCCTAACAGAGCAGCTTCACCAAGTCTTCACAAACATATGGATGAACGAGACCATGCCACAAGATTTTAAGGACGCGTCAATAGTCCACCTTTACAAACGTAAAGGAAACCGCCAATCCTGTGACAACCACCGAGGCATCTCCTTGCTTTCAATTGCATGGAAGATATTCGCCAGAATTCTTCTCAATCGCCTCACAGCCCATCTCGATCAATGTCTTCTTCCTGAGAGTCAATGTGGCTTCAGAAAAGAACGTGGAACTGTTGACATGATTTTCGCTGCAAGGCAGCTGCAAGAGAAATGTCAGGAACAGAACTGCGAAATGTTCTCCACTTTCATTGACCTTACCAAGGCTTTTGCTACAGTCAGCAGAGAAGGACTGTGGAAGATTATGGCAAAATATGGCTGTTAACGAAAGTTTGTCCAAATAGTGCGGCTATTTCATGAAGGCATGCAGGCAAGAGTACAGGAAAATGGTGAACTGTCTGAACCCTTTCCTCTCACCAATGGAGTGAAGCAAGGATATGTCCTGGCACCAACACTGTTCAGCCTCATGTTTTCAGCCTTGTTGATGAATGCCTTCGAGAACGATGACGTTGGAATAGACATCAACTACCGTATGGATGGAAAGTTATTCAATCTCAGAAGGCTGAAAGCTAAAACCAAAGTTAACAGTGGCACCGTCAGAGAGCTCCTGTTTGCTGATGATTGCGCTCTATACGCCAACTCAGAGGCGGACATGCAACATAATGTTTCAGCTTTCTCACATGCCTGTGCCAACTTTGGGCTCAATATCAACTTGGAGAAGACTATAGTTATGTACCAGCCAGCTCCAGGGAATAATCACACTGTGCCGAATATCAAAGTGAATGATCATAGACTAAGTGTTGTGGACAAATTCACCTATCTTGGCAGCACCGTGTCACAAGCTGCCACAATCGATGACGAAGTGAATGCAAGAATCTCCAAGGCCAGTGCAGCCTTTGGCAGACTGTACAAGAATGTATGGGACAGAACTGGAATAAGCCTGCAAACAAAGCTAAAAGTCTACAAAGCAGTTGTATTATCCACACTGCTATATGCTTGTGAAACCTGGACTGTTTATCAGCGACACGCTAGGAAATTAAACCACTTCCACACAGTCTGCCTAAGGAAGCTACTGAAGATTAAATGGCAAGACAAGATTCCAGACACTGAAGTCCTAGAAAGAGCATCCATGCCCAGTATCCACACTCTACTGATGAAAAATCAGATTCGCTGGGCTGGTCACTTGACTCGCATGCCAGATCACAGGCTCCCTAAACGAATTTTTTTACAGCGAACTGCGTTGTGGTAACGCTCCCAAGGTGGCCAGAGGAAACGTTTTAAAGACACTCTTAAAATTTCACTGTATGCTTTTGGAATTCATCATGACACCTGGGAGGCTGCAGCCAGAGACCGAAATTCGTGGCGTGCATTATTGCGCAAAGGTGCAGTCATATGTGAGGCAACCAGGACTGCAAGAGCTGTGAAGAAAAGGCAGGACAGAAAAACCACTGCAGGAAATCCTCTTCCAAAGACGTCAAGCATTCTTTGCCCACATTGTCAAAGAACATTTCGAGCCAAAATAGGCCTTATCAGCCATCTTAGAACCCACGGCTCCACACCTTCAACCCCACTGGATGGAATGAATGGTCATCATCATTCTTGATGGACAAACAACAACAATTATGGAGACAAAGTATACAATTGTGGATTCCTGCTTCGTTGATTGTAATTGTTAATTGTAATTTATGACTAACTTCTAGTGGGCTACAATGTTATTATTTGAGCTCATTCAGACCCAAGCATGTTTCACATTGCACTCCACTCCCTGAGCATGAGTTACAGCAACACTTTTCTGCAACAGATAGAGTTAACCTTACCAGGGGACACTGCCGCAAAGTTGGCACTAATAATAACGAGGATGTTTACAGACCAGTTAGCCTGACCGGTTAGTGTACTGGTGTGAGTGATTCCACTTGCATGGCAACACTTGACCAGTATTTGTGTCAGTCGTCGTGTCCTTCATAACTGGTAGGTTTTCTGTATGTTCTCAGTGGCAATGTAAACACTTGGATTTTACTAGTTCAAAGTGGCAGCCGTGAACTGGATGCTTTTAGACAGACAATCAACACACTAGAGCATCAGTGCTTGTAAGTATACCACTTAGATTTCAGTGTATGTATGTGTGTATGTCTGCCTCTTCGACTTAGTCTGTCTTTTGATATGTCTGTATGCCTGGCTTTCTGCGTATGTGCATGTGCGCATATCTCTGTGCGTGCGTGTGTGCGTGTTATTATAGGATCAGCTGTGTGTGTTTTTTCCCTGTGTATTTTCGAGTCCCTGTCTTTGTTGAACATAGACAGTACCAGACCAGCTGTGAATGTGGTTAATAGTCCAAAAATCTGGGCACATAGATAATATTAGCTGGAACGTGCATAATAGGGATACAGAGTATAATATGCCAAACAAATCATGCATGTGGTAAAAGCAACAATATATAATGCAATGAGTCCGTATCAAATTTGTTTTAAAAAAATAACTCTTGCATGTTACTTTGAAGAACTTTTAACATATGGCTGCGAACTCTGGACAAACGCAACTTTCTGATCTGGAGTCAGACGCGCTAACGTAGCGCCACGGAGCCCACTGATGTTGTGTGTTGTAGATTAACCTATCCATCTAAGTCTAAGAAGACTGAACATGGCTGAGCGGGAAGACCAGGATAATTTTCAATCAGATAACGCTGGGAACGATTAGTAGTGTGACTCTTCGCTGGCTGTTGAACGAGGTGACGGAGCGCATTTGGGAATGTCCTGAGTGCAGTTATGTCGGTTATTAGCTCAACTAAACTGAACTCAAGACTGAGCATGGAACACACGGTCGCAAAACCTGATCTTTCCAATACTTCAGATTTTGTGATATTATTTTGCCACTTGATACCAAGTGTTATTCGTAGACACGGCATATGAATTCTGTTTGAACTTTTCTCTTGGTGTGAGTAAGTTGACCAGGCTTCACTGCCATAAAGAAGCCTACTAAGGACACATGCTTGATAGACCAGATATTTTGTTTTCGCAGTAAGCTTACAGTTCTACCAGACCATTGTTGTTAACCTGTTCATTGTTGTTGCTGTCTTATATATATATATATATTTGTCTGTCTGTCTGTATATATACTAGCTGACCCGGCCCGGCTTCGCCCAGACCCTGGTGGGGAGCATCTCATTTAATTCATATAAGTAGTCATATAAGTTCTCGTTCCCGTTACCGACAATCTGTCTGTCTGTCTGTCTGTCTATCTGTCTGTCTGTCTGTCTGACCCGGCCCGGCATCGCCCAACTCCTGGTGGGGAGCATCTCATTTAATTCATATAAGTAGTCATATAAGTTCCCGTTCCCGACTGTCTGTCTGCCTGTCTGTCTGTCTGTCTATCTATCTGTCTGTCTGACCCGGCCCAGCCCATGGTGGAGAGCATCTCATTTATATCATATAAGTAGTCATATAAGATCCCGTTCCCGACTATCTGTCTGTCTGTCTGTCTTGGGTAAATGGAGGAGGGAGGAGGAAGAGGGAGGTGGAGGAGGGAAGAGGAGGGAGGAGGAGACAGGAGACAGGAGGAATAGGGAGGAATGGGAGGGAGGAGGAGGGATTAGGAAGAGGAGGGAGGAGTAGGGTGGAGGGGGAGGGGGAGGAGGAGGGAGGAGGAAGAGGGAGAAGGAGGGAGGAGGAGAACGCAGGAGGAGGAGGGAGGAGGAGGAGGAGAGAGAGTAGGAGGGAGAGGGAGGAGGAGGGAGGAGGAGGAGAGAGTAGGAAGAGAGAGGAGGCGGAGGGAGCAGGAAGAGGGAGGAAGAGGGAGGAGGAAGAGGGAGAAGGAGGAGGGAGGAGAAGGAGGAGGGAGGAGGAAGAGGGAGGAGGAGGGAGAAGGAGGGAGGAGGAGAACGCAGGAGGAGGAGGGAGGAGAAGGAGGAGAGGGAGGAGGAGGGAAAGGGAGGAGGAGGGAGGATTAGGAGAGAGTGGGAGGAGGGAGGAGGCGGAGGGAGAAGGAAGAGGGAGGAAGAGGGAGGAGGAAGAGGGAGAAGGAGGAGGGAGGAGAAGGAGGGAGGAGAAGGAGGGAAGAGGATGAGGGGGAGGAGGATGAAGAGGGAGAAGGAGGAATGTGAAGGGAGGAGGAGGGAGGAGGTAGAGGGAGGAGGAGTAGGAGGGAGGAGGAGTAGTAGTAGTAGTAGTAGTAGTAGTAGTAGTAGTAGTAGTAGTAGTAGTAGTAGTAGTAGTAGTAGTAGTAGTAGTAGTAGTAGTAGTAGTAGTAGGAGAGAGAGAGAGAGAGAGAGAGAGAGAGAGAGAGAGAGAGAGAGAGAGAGAGAGAGAGAGAGAGAGAGAGAGAGAGAGAGAGAGAGTTAGTTGGGGTTGGGGAGTTTTCTCTTGGTTGTGGAACCCGAAAGTAGCTTTTAGTAAAGATAATTTTAAGGATCTTTATGTAGTTAGATATTAGCTAAAAACTGATTCTGTTTGATATGTTAAATGTAAGATATTTTGTATGGCTATGGACTATTTATGATTGGAAATGAAATATGGACAATTTGACTTAACAGTTTGACATATAATTGTTTACATTTTACAGACATATAGTAAAAATTGAACTTGTATAAAAACCAACAAAGGTTGTATAATGAGGTGGCCCTAAAAAGGGCCTTTAGAAAAAAGAAACAAGTAAAACATATTCAGTTGATCAGTTCAAAGGTGCCTGATCTCTTCTTCACCTTTGGCTGCTCCTCCACGTCTACTTCGCCCCCCTCCTGCTCCATAAATAGTCCATAGCCATACAAAATACTTTACATTTAACATATCAAACAGAATCAGTTCTTAGCTAATATCTAACTAAATAAAGATAGTCAAAATTTTAACGATCTTTATTTAGTTAGATATTAGCTAAGAACTGATTCTGTTTGATATGTTAAATGTAAGGTATTTTGTATGTTTATGGACTATTTATGACTGGAAATGAAATATGGAGAATTTGACATTACATTTTACAGACATATAATAAACATTAAACTTGTATAAAAACCAACAATGGTTGAATATTGAGGTGGCCCTAAAAAGGACCTTTAGAAAAAAAAAATTACTTAAAATATTCAGTTGATCAGCTCAGAGATGCCTGATCTCTTTATCTTCGGCGGCTTCTCCCCCTCCCACGTCTACTTCGCCTCTTCCTGCTCATCTTCCTCCCTCTCCCCCTGCTCCTCTTTCTCCCTTTTCCTCTCCCTCTGCTACTCTTCTTCCTCCCTCTTACCTTCCTTCCTCGCCTGCTCCTTCTACGTCTAGAGCGGCGACGCCTGGAGCGACGACGTCTCCTGTGAGGGACAAGATCGTCATCGTCCTGGGAAGATTTCCGACGACCCCTTTTACTACCAGTGTTGTCATCGTCGGTGCACGGCAAAAATCTTCCATTTCGCAGGCGCGAGATCCTCCCTTCTCGCAGGCTTTTTTTCAAAACCTTCTTGATCTTGGAGCTAATCTCATTAGAGGAAACATGGTTTGGAAGTTTGCTGGCAAAGTAATGTTTCAGGTGCGTTAAATTTGTGCCCTTGGGTTCACGGAGAGAAACCATAGCCTCCAGAACTGAATCCACTTTAATTGTATCCAGGACGTCCTCGTCGTAGTCTGTACTGTCACTAGAATAATCCAAATATTCATATGATGGAATTACTGGTATATCCATATCACTAAGATTGACTCTTGCGTGCTCCTCATTACTAGACTCAGACGCCATAGCTACCGGTAAGTCACAGGGACTCGGGTGAACTGCTGTCATGTGTGGGTTATTATCTTCCCTCCCGGACCTCCGGGGCACCTTGGGAAAGTCTACATGTTGTACTACGCAACATTCTCATGCCCGCGTGTCTGTCTTCCTTTCATTCTGTCTGTCTGTCTGTCTGTCTGTCTGTCTGTCTGTCTGTCTGTCTGTCTGTCTGTCTGTCTGTCTGTCTGTCTGTCTGTCTGTCTGTCTGTCTGTCTGTCTGCCTGCCTGTCTGTCTGTCTGTCTGTCTGTCTGTCTGTCTGTCTGTCTGTCTGT
>JACEFZ010018973.1:207500-222500 GCA_014155875.1 Cepaea nemoralis | reverse complement strand
CCAACACACCCCCAAGCACTAGGCCAAACACACATCCCCAACCACATTTCCAACACCCACACACACACATATTCCCACCAACTAACATATCCTGCACTTACCCACACACAAAACTCGAACCCACACATACATCCCCCACTTGCACACATATCACCCACCACACAATCTCTCCCACCCACACATCCCGCACCCACACATCCCCTCCCACCCCCAACCTACACACACTCACCCTCCCACACATTCTCCACCAACCCACTCACCAAACCATCCCACCCCGATCTCCAAACCCCAATCACACATCCCTTAACTACACATCTCACCACCCACCCCCCCCCACACACACACACACACACACACAAACACATCTCCCCACACATACACACATCCTCACCCATCAAGACATTCCTCATCCAAAAACACACATCAACCACCCACACACACCCCACCACCCACACATACCCCACCAACACACATCCGCCTTCTCACCCACACACACATCCCCCACCCATACACTCATCTCTCACACACATCCACTCACTCACGTACTCATCCATCAACCACACACACCCACACATCACCCACCCACACATAAACACATGCCTCTCTCATCTACCCTCCCACCCACATACACCCCAACCACCCAGCCAAACACACATCCCCCATCCTCACATACATCCTTCATCCACCGGCACATCCCACACCTCCCCCATCCCACGCAACACCCCACCCATAAACGCATCCCCCTACATTCATTCCCCACACACATCCCCGCCCACACACACAAATATCCCCACCCACCCACACATCCCCCACTTACAAACATCCTCACCGGCCACACATACATCTTCCACCCACTCACATTTATCCCATCCACACTCACACACTCAGACCCACACAGACATATCCCACTCACACACACACACCCCCACACCCATCCCCTACACCCATCCGCAATCCACACACATCTCCCATACACTCATTCACCCAGCCAAATAAAATTCCCTACCCACGCCCCAACCAACCAACACCCACATACTTCCAACCATCCTTCCAAAGATCCCCACCCACACACACATCCCTCACACATATACATCCCCACCGACCACACATCCCTTCACCCATTCACACATCACGCAGCAACCCACACACATCCCCCACACACAACCCCTCCACACATACATTCCCCACCCCACCCCACATATCCCTCACATACACACTCACATACACACTCACATACATACATCCTCACATCTAGACACATACATGATGCCTCACATGATCAATGAAACTAATAAGAACAATAATAAGAACAGGATTAAAAACCAGATAGATTACATCCTGATTAGCAGAAGGTTTTGAAGTGCGTTAACAGTCGTAAAAACAGTTCCAAATGCAGACTGTTACAGTGATCACAGATTACTTACAGGCACATTGAGGGTAAAGGTAAAGAAAGTCAAGTATACAGCAGAAACCTTGAATATGACTTGTGAAAATTGAAAACTGACAAAGAAATACAAGATAATTTTAACATAGAAGTAAAGAACAAATTTGATGTATTGTCTGATCTAGAGATCCTATTTCAAGATGTAGATGATCAATGGGAAATGCTGAAGAATTCAATCAGTTGTGCAGCAGAAAAAAACTATTCCAAAATTAAAGAAAGTGGGCCGTAAGACATGGATGACTGAAGAAATTTTGCAACTAATGGAAACAAGAAGACAGAACAAACATAATCCTGCCAAATATGAAGAAATTCACAGAAAAGTCAGAACCGTATGTAAGGAGGCAAAAGAAGCATGGCTTGAAAAAAAATTGCAGAGAAATTGAAAAACAACACAACAGTAAAAATACAAAACTAATGCACAAAAGAATGCAGGAGCTTACTAATCAAAGAACACTTACATCAGCAGGCTGCCTAAAGGCAAAAGACGGAAGAGTCATAATAGAAAAAGATCAGATCTTACATGTATGTTCAGATTATGTGAAAAACCTTTATAACACACATCCCCCCACATGCATTCCGCATACACATCCCCGCCCACACATCTCTCACCCACACACACACACACACACACACATATCTTCCCATTCACCCACACATCCCCCACCTACAAACATCCTCACCACCCACTCACATTTACCCTACCCACACTCACACACTCCCACCCACACAGACATATCCCATTCACAGACACACACCCACATCCATCCCCCACACCAATCACACATCCATCCCCCAACCCACACACATCTTCCACACACCCATTATACACCCTTCCTACCCACACCCCAACCCACCAACACCCACATACTTCCAACCATCCCAAATAAACCCCCACACACACACACAAACACACACACATACATACATCCCCCACCGATCACACATCCCTTCACCCATCCAAACGTCACCACCAAACCACCCACATCCCCCACACACAACCCCTCCACACATGCATTCCCCACACACACCCCACACACACATCCTCACCTCTAGACACATACATGATGCCTCACATGATCACGGAAACTAATAAGAACACACTCTCACACGTTACACACAGTTGAGACACTGACAAGTGTCGTGACAATTCTCGCAAAAATTGTAAGAAATTGAGAAAAAAATTGTACATATACATTGTGTAGAGTAAAATTAGTGATGCAATTCAACTCTCTCTCTCTCTCTTTTCTCTATCTCACACACACTCTCTCTCTCTCTCTCTCTCTCTCTCTCTCTCTCTCTCTCTCTCTCTCTCTCTCTCTCTCTCTCTCTCTCCCACTCACTAACTCTGTCACTCACATTACAGTAATGTTATATTATACATGATAAAATCAAATGACATTCAAAATGATAATATGACAGATGAGAATACACAAAATATATGGAATGGCATGTTACAGGACATGCGTGCGCTCAACTCTCTCTCTCTCTCTCTCTCTCTCTCTCTCTCTCTCTCTCTCTCTCTCTCTCTCTCTCTCTCTCTCTCTTCTCTCACCAACACACACAGACACTCACAAAATAAGCGCGCGCATACACACACACATCCATTCTCCCACTGTCTCTCTCTCTCTCGTTCGCTCATTCTCTCTCTCTCTCTCTCTCTCTCTCTCTCTCTCTCTCTCTCTCTCTCTCTCTCTCACTCGCAATCACTATTTCACACATTAAGTCACTCTCTCCATCTTTCATTCACCCTATATCACACTCTCTTTCACTCTCACTCACACACAGACAGACACAAAGTCGCTCTCTTCATCTGTCATTCACTCTATATCACACTCTCTGTCGCTATCACTCACGCACAGACAGACACACACCCTCACGCTATCAAATACACACTCCCTCGCATACACGAAAGCATATATACAATACACACACGAGCATACACACAATACACACACGCAAATACACCCATATTCCCACGCACGCATACACGCATACACACATCCACACCCATACACACATACTTAAACACACGTACACACAAATACACTCCCTCGCATATACAGCATGCATGCACACATACACACACACATATGCACATACATACACATATATACACACGCACATACACACATATAAACTCGCACATACATATAAACACACACATGTACGCACACATAAACACACATATAAACATACTTACACACACAAGCATACACACATACACACATTTATACACACTTACACATACACACCCATACGCACATTCAGACATGCACATACATACACCCACATACACATATATAAACACATACATACACACATATGGACACACAATACACACCCACCAATCCATCCACACACTTAATTACACATACACGCTGCCTCACTTAATCTCACCCTCTCACTCACACTCCCTCATTTACTCTCTAAACCACACTAACTTTCTTTCTCGCTCACACAGACAAGTACACATACACACACACTCACCCACACTCTCTGTGTATGGGACGGATGCAGGGGATGTGTGTTTATGTGGGTGGAGATGTGTGGATGTTTTGAGGAAGTATGTATGGGAGGCGGGGTTGTGTGGGTAGGGGATTGTGTTGGGTGGATTTGGGATGGAAGGGCGGGTGGGGAGAAGCGTATGGTGTGTGGGTTTGAGATATGTGTGCGGTGTGTTGGTGGGGGATGTGTGAATGATGTGTGGATGGAGGGTATGTTTGTGGTGGTATGGGTGGAGGATAGTGTGTGGTGTGGGGGATGTGTGTGATGGGTGCGGGGAATGTGCGTATGGGTGGGGTAAAAGTGTGGGTGAGCAGGGGATTGTGGTGGTTGGGGGAAGTATGTGGGGGAGTGTGGGTGGGAGATGTGTGTGTGTGTGTGGGTGGGGGTGTGTGAGTGGCTTAGGGATGTGTAGGTGGGTGAGGGGGTTGTATGTGTCGGGGTGGGATGTGTGAGTGGGTGGAGGATGTGTGTGGGGGTAGGGGTATTGTGATTGAGAGATGTTTGGTTGGGAGTGGGTGGGTGGGGGTGTGTGGGTGCGTAGTGGAGGATGTATGCGTGAGTGAGTGTGTGTTGGTGGACGGGTAGGGAATGCGTGTGTGGGTGGGGGAGTTTTGTGGTGTGTGAGTAGGGGTATGTGGGGTGGATGGGTAAGGGTATCTGTGTGGGTGTGGGTGGGAATATTGTATGGTATCTGGGTGGGGGATATGTGTGTGGTGTGTAAGTGGGGATGTGTTGGTGAGGGATAAGTGTGTGTGTGGTGCGTGGGTTGGGAATAGTGCGTGGTAGGGGGTTATGTGATGTGCGTGTGGGGGATTGTGTGGTGGAGGATTAGGTTAATGCATGTGTGGGTGGGTGGAAGTTGTATGTGTGGGTGGTGGGGTGTGTGTGAGTGGATTGGGGATGTATGGGTGGTTAGGGAGATGTGTGTGTGTGTGTGTGGGGGGGGGGGTAGGGACATGTCAGTTGGTGGGGATGTGTGTGTATGGTTTGGGGATGTGTGAGTGGATGTGCGATGTGTGGGTTGGTGGGGGATTGTGGGTGGGGAATATGTTGTCGATGGAGATGTGGCTGCGGGATGGGTGGTTTGAGGTGTGGGTGGGGAGAGGATGTGTGGTGTAGGATGTTATGTGGATGGGCGTGGGATGTGTGGGTTGGTGGGGGAATGTTTGTGGGTGGCGAGTGTGTTTTGGTTGGGGATCAGGTGAGGGCAGTGTGTGTGGGTGGGGGATGTGCAGGAGGGGGATGGGTCGGTTGGTGGGGTATGTATGTGTCCCTTGGTGTGCGTGTGTGTCGGTAGGTGGGGGTGTGTATGTGTCTGTCAATAACCGAAGTGGACAAGCATTCATGGACACTTCTCTTGCACCACACGAAACTCGTAAGGCGTACAAGAGGATTTATCACAAGTTTTATTTCGGCTCGGCCTTTACAATTGCAAAGCCATCAATGCTTCACAGGTTATATAAACACATGATAATGCACAGTATTCCTTATTCTAAAGTCAGTCCTAAGCTCTAGCTATAGCTATATCTACACAAAGAAACCCAACGTCGATAACGATGTGCTAACTCTCGTGTCCAGTCCCCCGTATGACGATCTCCGCCGATGGCGGTAACGCCACGCGCGGATGGATCTCGTGGGTTAGTAGGCATTGCGTGCTGGAGTTTCTCAGCACGCCTCAAGTGGTCTGTCCACTACTAAACTCTATTAAGAGTTTACTTGTTTGCCTACACTTCTCGTGAAGGTGTGATCATAGCTACTCAACTCTTTGGTTGACACTTGCGTGTACGAGTAGAGAACTATTCATAGCTCTCGATCTCACCATTCACCCTCCTACTCCCTGGGTAGGGCTAATCTTTCACCTTGGTCTCCCCACTCCTGGGCAGGGGTATGATCTTTATCACTTCTTAGGCTTCTCCTTGACTTCTCGTCCCCTGTGGTCTTCCTTATATATCCCTAAGTCTTTGACACATACTCCCCCCTTCTGTGTTGCGTTACAAACTTTCAGTTATGAGTGTAATGCAAGAAGTTTAAAAAAAAAAAATTAGTATGTCTAATTTTTTTGTCAAAGACTCTCTAAATTTGGTGACTTGGTTCTAGGTTCCCAACAGACATCTATTAGCCAATGTCACAATGTTGTAGTCCTTCACTTGGCTATTGGTTATCGCCACACACTTGTATAGTTGGCATGAGCCCTCTTCTCATTGCAATATTATATTTATCGGGAGTTTGTCTGAACCGAAGCCGTTATCTTTTAAATAGATCTGCTCCTCAAATAGTAAATTAACTCACTACCCATACAAAATTGTCCCTGTTAGGGGATCAACACATGAATTGCTTCATGCTCCCATATATACCCAACTCTTGTACAAGCTGTGTACGCTAATTTTTTACCTGTCTAGCTTTCGCTTGTAAAAAGAATCTTTCACTGTTAAGTTAGTGTTTCGATTGTCTATTGTGTCCCCTGTCCCATGTTTATGTCCCCTTTTGTAAAACATGTGTATGTACTTTATATGGTAGTTTTTCTGGTTGTTTGCGTGTTTGTATCCCTGCATAAAGTGTAATTAAACTACAAACATGTGTTTATGTTCATAATTTACGTGTATGTTTGTTTTCAAGTGCCACAATACGGGTTAATGCAGTCACAAATGAGTGCGTAACGCTAATTCGTGACTACACGTCCGTTTTATGAAACTTAAAATATATTCCCTAAGCTCTAATGTAACTGTTGCTAAAACACGGATTACATCACAACACACCAGACACAACACACCTCAACACTGGAACACTATCTCGACACAGACAAACTATCAAGTCGCGTTGTGCGGTAGAAAAAATCCGCCGATTGTCTCATTCTCGTTTTGTATTTCCTTTTCTCCTCCCTTTCATACATCTGTCACACTCCTTCTCACTCACTTAACAACCAAAAAATCGTTAAAATATTATGGTGACACAAAAATAAATACAAGTTTTGCTCAGTTTGATAAGCTATTGAGCCTGATGACTGTGCTTTCTCGTCGCACTAGTCATTTATGTACATAGAATTTACATGATTGCAAGGATTGATATTTAGCAATCCTGAAGTATTGAAAAAACTAATTACCTATTCTACATTGGTGTACAGTACTAAACTACTCTAAGGGAAGTAACCTAATTAAACTAATGAAATGTAGTGAAATGAGTTAGTTACCTTATTAGATGTTTCTAACTTGACTAATGTGAGTTTAAATGATGGGGGGAAAAATCCAAAAATAGGGGTAATGGTTTATTTAACTACCTGATATTAAATGTGGGTAACTTACGATAACTAACTGAAGTAAATGGAGGTGATGATTTATGTACTAGTTGGAAATGAAAATGCGTTTAACTTCATATCACTAAATGAGATGTTTGATAACTCAAGATTCAGATGAAATGAAATGAACTGATTTACTATCCTTTCTATCACTTTTGTCCTAGCTGTAACTTACTGTAATTCAGCTATTTTATGTTATTAAATGAATGTGTCTTATTCTATAATAAATATAACTATACAATTATCTGCAACTGCATTAAAAGCAATTTATAATACATATCACAATACATCACAATGTACATATTAATTACATTAAATACCTCAGGTATGTGGGTGGCTTACTGTCTTTAAGTAAATCTCGTTGACACACTCTGAGATTAAATAAGCACTCGTCCTGGGTAATAATATTAACTACACAGTCCTATTCGCACTTTTACATTTGCATCAATTCGGTGATGGCGTAGACATCTTCATTAGTGTCTGTCCTCTAACATTGTTCTGACACTGTTCTCACAACGCTAACACAAGGTGATTCATCACTGTACGAGCAATATCACTGGAAAGCTGTTCAAGAACACCTTGGACACCAGTTAATTAATGTGTCTTTAGCTATGTTATCGTGGACTAAGTTCTGTGTGACACGTCAGGTATCTCTACACCAGATGGTCTACTAAGAGTGTCTGCGAGCATATTAAGTTTTCCTTTAATATGTTCAATAGTAAACGAATAGTTCTGCAATATCAGTGACCATCTATAGACCCTATTATTCCGATGTACACCTGACTGCATGACTGTGATCGGGGAATTGTCAGTTTGGATCACGAAGTGAGTACCCGCTAAAAAACGGTGAAGTTTACTTATGCAATATACTACACTAAGGGCTTCCAACTCTGAGATGGAGTACTTGGCTTCAGCAGGTGTGATCTTCCGGCTTACATAGCAAATGGGGTGAAAAATGTCATCGTAGAACTGGCCCAGCACTCCCGCGATGGAAACGGTGCTTGCGGCTGTCCTGAGATAATAAATTAGGCCTGGATTAGGCAGGCGTAAGATTGGTAAATCGCTAAACAAAAGTTTAAGTTTTGACAATGCGTTAATTAATAATGCATCTTTTACATCCAATTTACAGACGCTTTTAATACATTGGAAAACACACTCGTGATCTCAGCTAAATTCGGTATAAATTTGCTGTAATAGTTGACCAATCCTAACAGGCTTCTAACCTGCTTTTTTGTGGTTGGCATGGTTAGATGTAAAATTTTAGTGACAATTCTATTGTCAGTTTTAAGTTGGCCTTTCGAGATGACATGGCCAAGAAATTCAATTTCCTCTAGGCCCAGTTCAACTTTGGCCGGTTTCACTGTAAGGCCGAAAAGTCGTAATCTGTCGAAGACATGTCGCAGTTTCTGTAGGTGTGTTGTCTAGTCTTCTGTATGACTACATATATAATCGCTATAGGTCACTGTATTCGTCCGTTAGTTTCAGTTCTGTCCGTATGCTATTTATTGTAGCTGTCTTGTCTACTGTAGGAACGGGTAGTTCCATGTCATCGTCGTCTATCTAATTCAGTATAGTGGTGGTACTAAATGCGTTTTTCTGTTTGCTCATTAAGTGTGTGCATATTGTCGTCGTCGTCTGTCTCACTAACTAGTGTAATTGCGTTATGTATGTCTGTCGTCTGATTACTTGGTGTGGATGCATTCTGTTCGTCTGTCATCAGTTCTTCTTGTCCTGAAAAGTAAGGTTTCAACATGTTGATATGAAATATCTTTAAGTGTCTGTTTATCGATATTTCATAGCAGACGTCTGAGATTTTTGTGTAGCACCTTGAATGGCCCTTGCCATGAAGTCAATAATAAATCACGTTTGTCTGGAAGTAAGAGCAGTACCTCTTGATCAAGTTCAAGGTTCATGGTCTTAGTACCCTTTTTGCTGTACTGGTGGTAGATTTGACTTTTTCTCTCCACCGGATGTACTTCTGCTGTTGCATGCCTACCCTTTTGCAATAATTGTTGATACACATTACATGACTGACAGAATAATTGTATGTTATTACAAGAACTAGGGTTTTTACAACAGCTCGGCCAATAACAGTGAGCTTGAATTCTTGCTCTGGTTTTGTTGTATGCAAGATGTCCAGCAGGCGGTGACTCATGTGCAATCTTTAGCACAGTTTGGCGATGTTGTACAGGTAACACCGTCTGCTGACTCTCCTGATTATTGGTTATATAATCACGAGTAAGACTTCCGTACTTAAGTCTAACAAAACTTGATGCATTCTTCGTGATCTTGGTTTTCTCCCTTAATAATTTCAGATAGGGGGAAACACTTGCATCAGCACATTGCTGTTCTATAAATTTCTGTCTGGTGGTGTTATCATTTGTCCCACTTGGTGTTAGTAGTGACACTTTTTCTTCTTGTAATGTGTCTTGGTGTTTGATGGTATCTGTCCTGGTAATAGCATTTGATGCATTGATTTCTTCCCAGGCAGCTATTTCTTTGTTAGTGCAATGTTTTAATTGGGGTAAACATCCCAAAATCAAATCAGTACAAGGATTATTTAAAATAGCACATATAAAGGTACCAGAAAGAAAAGGAGTGTTTATCCGGGCTTTTGCCAATGGGTAAGTTTCTATATTACCTGAAAAGGTACGGCATTTGACTGAGTCACCCGTATAATCCTTTGGGTTTACAAATTCCTTTCTTAGACCGATTAGAGTGCTGCCACTATCGAGCAAACATTGGCATGGTTTCTCATTGACCATTGCATTGTGGAACACTAGATTGCCTCTGGAGGCTAGTGCTGTATTTGCACTCTCATTGGAGACTGGTATAGTGTGTCCACATTCTAGTTTACCGTCTGCATGACATTGGTGGCATCGTTCACAACTATCGAAGTTTAAAATATCTGTAATTGCACACACATCTTCACACTGATTAAATGGTAACTCATTCTCGACTTCACATTCAGTCTCACTACCACTGTCTGATGAGGTATCGATCAATACCGCATTACTCGCTCTCATTCTCTGTCGTCCTAAACATTTGGATGAGTAGTGGCCATAGCTTGAACAGAAAAAACATTTGACCGCACGTCTGTATGCATTTCTCTTACTCTCTTGCTTTTTAATTATTGTTTCCAGGTGTGCAGGATAATTTGGGTTTTTGTCACACATTGAGTAAGGTTCGTGAAAAAGTTGACAATACATACATTTAGGTAATTTCTGATCTTTGTTATCCGTTCTCTGAAATGGTTTCCTATTCAGAAACTTTTAGGGTTGGTCTTTAACAAATGATACAATTTCGGATTCTATCGTGGGTGTTTTAAACACGTCTCTGTTTGAGGAGAAATATGCGGCACCTTTCTTTTCTAGTTGTTCTAGTGTCTCAATGTCTGCTTGCTGCAGGAACTTTGTAAAGGGAGTTGGCACTGTAGATATGACTTTATCCATTATGATTAAGTTTTTCAGTTTCTCAAAATCCTTCCCTATTTTAGCTGCATTTAGCCATCGGTTGACTACACTCTGAACATTGGAAACGTAATCAATAAAAGTTTCACTTGGTTTTGGTTTAAGATTTGAAAACTGAGCTTGATATCCAGGGGCGTCGAGTAAGAAATGTTGCATGATTCTATCATGGATGTATTGATAGTTAGTTCTTAACTCGGTTGGAATCGACTCGATTACTTTAAGGGGCTCACCAGAGAGATTCTTCATATAGATCATTGCCCACATATGTAAAGGAACATTTTGGAATCTAAGTTGGAATTCCATATTTTCCGTCCATGCGCTTATGGAATCGCCCTGGCAAAAAGGTTTGATGATATTTTTGTACTTATTAAACTTATTTTCCTCTTCCTGAATTTTTAATTTTGTGGAAGAGATCTGTCTGTGTGACTCAATTTCCATATCTTTCATCTTTAGTTGTGTCTCTGATTCAACCTGAATTTGTTTCTCTTTCACTCTAGCCATTTCTTCTATTTCTTTCTGCTTTAACTCTATTTCCTTTTGCTTTAAATCTATTTCTTTCTGATTATTGATGTTATCTAGCTCTATCTGTTTCTGTTTGTTGATGTTATCTAGCTCTATCTGTTTTTGTTTGGTGGCTTCAGCTAACTCTACCATTTCTTTTTGATGTTGTCTTTCACGCACTCGTTCTTCCCTTTCACTCGCTGCTTTCATTTCTGTGTACTCTTTGTATTTATGTTCAGCATATTGTTCCAACTTCTCTCCTGTGTATCCTAAATCCTTCTCTACCTGTATACATTCACCCAAGGTCGACATGGTTTGAGGTTTCAGGTATGTACACCCGACTACTTTCTACTTTATGTCTTTTAAATTTTGCTCGTAGATCAAACCGTGTGAAAAGTGGCTTTAAATTTTGCTTGTAGATCAAACCGTATGAAAATGTACAATATTATGCTGAAAAACAAGATGCAATATTAATTCCGCTCATCAAAACATATCAAAATACTCATCTGATTTATAGGAACGGATCGGCTGATCGTGATGACACTCTTTCGTTTGGCACGCACACACGCTTTGTTCTGCACTACACCAGTTGTCCCTGGTTTGTAGAGCAGTAACAATTAATAACTTGCAAATATTGTAGAAAACCAGATAGTTGCAAAAATATGCCGCGAAAATACATTGCCCCCGACAAACAGATGTGGTATGGTTGATGTGAACGATCGTGAACGATGTGATAGTAAATGAAATGAATGATTCGTCGATGACTGGTCACTGTCTGTCTATGTCGTAATATCTTCTCCTTGCTTAAGCTGACTGCTTTCTATTTTATGATAGTGATGTGTAGACTATGGTTTCCTATTTGCCTATTCGTTGTAGTGCCATCGTGAATAACTCTACTGAATATACACAAAAAGAAAAACAAATGCTTCAAAATAATTATATAAATGATAATAAGTTTGAAATAAATAAATATAATTGCTCTATAGATCTCTTGAGGCTGAAATCTTACAGCGAATACCGTTTGGAGCAGTGTAAACAAACACTCTTGATAGCGTTAATCTTCAGGCGCCAGCTACACACATTGTCGTTCAGGCCTAGTGCAACGCCAGCGTAGTGCTATTTTTAGCTACCAAAAATCGATATCGCTGAGCGGCATTCTCCGCAATGTATCATTGCGCCGTAATTCAGTTTTCACAAGAAATATAATGCAAACAAAACCATAATACTTACAAATGACATGAAATAATATTCAGAAAGCACAATTCACTTGTAATAGAGTACATAATTGGCACTTATTCACGATAGACACTTTTTACGGCACTAATTCTAGTCTACACTGGTCAATTTTCACTATAATAAATTAACTACTGTGAATCTTCGGCAACCAAGCTGTGGGTGAGTTGGTTTTATTGTTTGGCTTGAACGATTGTTCAAGCCCCAACTTCTGACACCACTTTTGTCCTAGCTTGTCAACAACCGAAGTGGACAAGCATTCATGGACACTTCTCTTGCACCACACGAAACTCGTAAGGCGTACAAGAGGATTTATCACAAGTTTTATTTCGGCTCGGCCTTTACAATTGCAGAGCCATCAATGATTCACAGGTTATATAAACACATGATAATGCACAGTATTCCTTATTCTAAAGTCAGTCCTAAGCTCTAGCTATAGTTATATCTACACAAAGAAACCCAACGTCGATAACGATGTGCTAGTTCTCGTGTCCAGTCCCCCGTCTGACGATCTCCGCCGATGGCGGTAACGCCACGCGCGGATGGATCTCGTGGGTTAGTAGGCATTGCGTGCTGGAGTTTCTCAGCACGCCTCAAGTGGTCTGTCCACTACTAAACTCTATTAAGAGTTTACTTGTTTGCCTACACTTCTCGTGAAGGTGTGATCATAGCTACTCAACTCTTTGGTTGACACTTGCGTGTACGAGTAGACAACAATTCATAGCTCTCGATCTCACCATTCACCCTCCTACTCCCTGGGTAGGGCTAATCTTTCCCCTTGGTCTCCCCACTCCTGGGCAGGGGTATGATCTTTATCCCTTTTTAGGCTTCTCCTTGACTTCTCGTCCCCTTTGGTCTTCCTTATATATCCCTAAGTCTTTGACAGTGTCCCTTGGCGCGTGTGTGTGGGTAGGTGGGGGTGTTGTGTGGGTGGGGTGATGTATGGATAGGTGGGAGATGGGCTTCATAACATGGTAATTAGCCTTGTTTATGTTTACAACATTCATTTCACAATGTTTATTTTTCTTCCTATGTAAATGTATAATGCTTTTGATGAACGAAAGACGAGTGATTGGAAAGGCCGAATGTAAGACGGGCCTGCGCGCCCAATTTGTGACCCTAATAAAGTGGATTTGATTTGATTTTGATTTCTCTCACTCATTCACTTCTCATGCACTCTCTCACTCACCCACTGTCTCTCTCTTACACACTCACTCGCTCTCACACTCACTCACACACGCACATACACACTTACTCAAAAATTCTCCTCCTCTCTCACTAACTCACTCACTCATTCGCTGGCTCTCTAACTCACACTCACTCACTCACTTTCTCACTCAGACAGACAGTCAGACACACAACGCAACCTCTCTCTCACACTAACTCATTCTCTCACTCAATCTCTCACACATACGTGTACACAGATATTCACGTACTCTTTCACTCACGCAGGCACACTCACATACATACTCTCTCACTTTCTGTCTCATACTCACTCTCTCACTCACACTCTTTCTCATTCACTCTCTCATTCACACAGTGAAAAATTATAGTGAAACAATGATAGTAGTAACGTAGGAGGTAACTAATAACTAAATCTGGATTCCCTCCAGATTTTAGACATCATATTTTACTATATGAAGAGTATGGCTCCAGATTGATGACATCACAATCCGATTCCAGAATATTTGAAAATTGGCGGGTAATTTCTTGACTACTTCCGGTTGTCACTTCCGTTTGACTTCCGGTCCATGGTGTTTGTCTCCCAACCCACTGCCCCGCCCACAGGTGCTTCCGCCGGCCGCTTCCGCTCCCCCGGTCCTTCCCGCGACCACATGAAGACAGCTTGGCAAGACTCGGGCATGTGGAATACTTATATAGATAAATAGACAAAATAGGCGCTGAGCACCCGGGTTCGAGTCCCAGTGTGTGTGCGAGCATGCGTGCGTGTGTGTGTGTGTATGTGTACACGAGATAGACCGACGTGAGGGGCGCATGGGAATGGGCCCCTCCCCCGGATATTAGCCTCTGCCCCCCCCCCCCCAAGGAGCCACCAATATTCACACTGAAATCCGAACATTAGTTAACAGTGCAGCCAGACCAAAGGAAGTATTTGGCAATACTACACTTTTATCGTAGATAAAAGACAAAAAAGATATGAGTCCAAAGAATCGTTTAGGCATATTCAGCTTTAGGAAAAGTCTGAAGCCAGACTACGGCTAATAATTCTATATATGATGATGATTATTATAAATACATATACTTAAGCACATATAGGAAGTGATTAGATTTAGAGAAAATAACATTAAAGACCAGTCTCAAAGTTATGCATTCAATTAAAATAACATAATCAGTAAAGTGTGCAAAATAATCATAGAAGTACCTAAAATATAATAACGCCAGTTATTTCAGTGGCATATTTTGGAAATAATTATGTCCCTTGATATCGGCAAGTCCGGGGATTGCCTTCTGCTCTTAGTGTAATGTCGCAGTAACCGATTAACTCCCGGTGGCGAAATTTGGAATGTAGCGGCTATAAATGACGCTAAAGCGAT
>JACEFZ010018973.1:0-202500 GCA_014155875.1 Cepaea nemoralis | reverse complement strand
TACTAAGGACACAGGCTTGATAGACAAGGACTTTTGTTTTGGCAGTAAGCTTCCTGTTCTCCCAGACTCTTTTTCTTAACCTGTTCATTGTTGTTGCTGCCTTACCAATCCGGATGTTGATTTCCTGATCTAGAGGATAATTTGCTATTTACCACTGATCCTAGATATGTAAAATGGTCTACTATCTCTAGTTCGGCGTCGTCAATAAAGATTGATGGTATCCCATGTGCACCTTGTGACATAATCTGTGTCTTCTTTTTGCCAATTGTTAAACCAAATTCAGAACAAGCATTGGAGAATGCAGATAGTAGACATTGCAATTCTTCCTCAGAGTGGGTCGTAACTGCAGCATCATCTGCAAAAAGCAACTCTCTGATCAGTACCCTCCTAATTTTGGTCTTAGCCTTCAATCTCTGAGCATTGTAGAGGCCGCCATCTGAGCGTGAGTGAATGTATATACCACCATCCTGATCACGAAATGCATATTTCAGTAGAAGTGAAAAGTATATTCCAAAGAGGGTGGGAGCTAGTACACAACCTTGCTTAACTCCACTCTTGATTTCAAATTCTTCAGAAGTTGCACCATCAAACTTGATTATACCCTTCATGCCTGTGTGGAACGATTCCACAATGGACAGAAGAGTTGGTGGGCAGCCAATCTTCTTTAGTGCCTTGAACAGACCCTCACGACTGACCAAATCAAATGCCTTTGTGAGGTCGATGAAGGCAATAAACAGTGGTTGATTCTGTTCACGGCATTTTTCTTGCATTTGTCGCAATGAGAATATCATATCAGTGGTAGACCGGTTCTGTCGAAAGCCACACTGTGATTCGGGGTAGACTTGATCTCCTAGGACTTGAAGTCTGCGCAGAACAAATTCTGGCAAATACTTTTCCAACAATACACAGAAGTGAGATACCCCTATAGTTGTTGCAGTCGCTCCGATCGCCCTTGTTCTTGTACAGTGTTATGATGCTTGAATCTTTGAAATCCTGTGGGACTTGTCCTTCTCGCCAGCATAGCTCTATTAGCTGGTGGATCTGTATAGTGAGTGTGTCTTGCCCACTCCTGATAACCTCTATTGGAATCCCATCCTTACCTGGAGCCTTGCCAGATGCAAGTTCATTTATAGCACACTTAACTTCTGTTATGGTGGGAAGTGTGTCCAGGTGGTCAAGAGTTGGTAGAGCCTCTATGGCGTTAAGGGCATCATCCGCTAGTTTGGTCTCAGTTGAGTAAAGCTCCAAATAGTGCTCTACCCATCTGTCCATCTGCTGTTTCTTATCAGTGATGACTTCTCCAGTCAAGGTTTTCAATGGTGCACTTCTTTTGATCACTGGACCACAGGCTTTCTTTATTCCTTCATACATACTTCTTATGTCTCCCTTATCACTTGCGATTTGAATGGACTCACATAACTTGATCCAATAATCATTTGCACACTGCCTGGCAGCCTTTTGCACATCCTTCCTAGCTTGCCTTAGTTCACTCAGAGTGTTACGCGTTGGTCTTTCCTTGTTTCTTAAGAGAGCTTTCTTCTTCTTATCAATCAAGGGCTGCAGAGTCTCGCTGTTGGCCGCAAACCAGTCCTGCCTCTTATGATGCATGATAACAGATGTACAATATTACACACAAACACAACAAACTGTCCCAACTCGTCCGTCGTTGACTTAAGTAACATGACAAGGCACGTGTCCGCTGACATAAAAGCGACGTTATCATCTCTCAAATCGCGCATCGACACTTTCGTTACCTCTCTATGTGTCTATACGAACTTTACATCTTTCTCCAGAAACATCTTTGCTTTATTGACTACACAAAGGCTTTTCGATAGAGTAAACCATGTCAACATTTTTAATGTCAAATTTCTACATGAAACATTCAAATTGGAAACAATAAGAGAAATTTAATTGTTAATTTGTGTACAATTTTATTATTGAAATTTTATTTCTTTCATTTAACGATAGTTATTATTGCATACGATACTTTTAATTTTCTGAAAAACAGCTGTTGTTTGCATTATTGTCCCACTTCATTATCAATCCTTATGTCGGTTTGTTGTTTCCACTATATGTTTTTATAAGTATAATGTCTTTCCCATCAATGTGTAGATCTGCAAGCTTATCTACCATGTTGACATGTCTTACTCTATCGAAAGCCACTGTGTAGTCAATAAGGCAAAGATGTATATCTTTGTTTACTTCTATAGAACGTTCAATAGCTGAATGCAGCATATACATGTACTCGGCTCGCGATGATGGTGGAATTCTGCAAGAGGGCGTCTGATTGGTCTGGAACTCTGGGACTCCAGTATATAAGGCCCCGCACAGGTAGAACTGGCCTTTTTTCGTAGTCCACCACACTGAGTGACAAGGCGCCAATGCCTATTTCTATTGTGTGTTTAGTAGGTAGACCCTGAAGTTTTGCAGTGGTATGTAACCATAATTAATTTGTTTTATATTATATTTCTTTTATATGTATTATTTTTAATTTTATAAGGCCACGTATGACATATAGTATTTTGGTTATTTAAATGTATAGTTCAGTAAAGCAATGACAGTATAATAATAATGAAGTGATTATCAAACTAATTAGATTTAAAATATAGCTAATCTTATACTGATGCCTAGCTTTAATCTTTAAGTTAATAATTTCTCTAGCAGTAACTAAAATTAACAAAAGAAATCTGTAAGCCCGGTTACAAATAACTGAGTTCAGAACAATGCCCAGTTAATGGCAAATGCAGTTACTTGTTCTTGGAGAAAATGGCGCAGACCGATCTGGACGTCAACAAGTTATTTACAAGAAACAGATTAAGGAACAACTTAGAAGCTACTTGTGTTAGAAGTTTTATGAGACTGAAAAGTGGGAGATTGAGGAACAGCACTTGGAGAATTGACACGTGGGAGGCCAGCTCAGCAAATAACATCTAGCCTTTGTTCTCGAGGCAACTTAAAAGGTAAATTTGGAATATTGGCTAGTGATAAAGGAGCAGCCAATGTTTAACAGGTTAGGAGATAATTGGGAACACAGGGGCTTAGTAATACTTTATAATTATTCAGAACTAATGGTTTATTTTACAGCGGTGTAAATTATTGAGTTCAAGAAGCTTGTTGTGGTAAGAGCTAGGCAAATATTGGTTGTATGAATTATTGAAGAAAATAATATACAGAATATTAGTGGAGTGGCTATGAGTGATTAAAGTAAACACACTTGGAATGCAGTCAATGAAAGACAAGGCACATTACAATACAATTAAGTATTCAATTTAGTATAGGAATTTGTTGTTCAGCAGTAAGTGAAGTCTGGCATCACAGCTGTTAACAGGAGGCATTAATATTTGTGTAGGTGTATCAAGTTATCAGTGGAATCAGCCACTGAGATTCTGCCTTAAGTTAAGCATGGTGGTTGTCGCAGGGGGGAGAGAATGTGATTTAATGCTACGTACCATCTTTCGCAGATATATTTATAAGCACTTGCTATGTGTCTAGTCACAAGGAATAGTACACTAATGGTGTTGGCCTCAATCAGTGCTTGCTGGTTATTAATTTGCAATAATATTAGGAATAATATTAATGGCAACAATATATATTATAATTGTTTTAGGCATTATTATATCAGGTACAACTGATTTAATGAGGTCAGCTTGATCATGATATATGATACAGATAATGTAGATGAGTGATTTGGTGTCCCTTAACTCTTTCGCTACCGTGATCCCATCTATCGACACGTTGTATTTCCTGAGATGGCAGTGCGCCGTTTTAGTGCCACAAAATGATCAGTGGTTTATTTCACATTTTTCTGCTCCGTTTCGGAATTTTAAGTTACAGTAAACTAAAAAGTCGTACAGCCAAACGATGTCTACGCCATCTTGGAGTTTTCTAATATTGGATTCTTGTGAATTTTCAGTTTTAAGGTAGTGTTAATTTGTTTGTTTGGGTTTTTCACAATGGAAACGCCCACCAGTTTGCGTCCACGTAGTATGACTTGAGATCAAACTAGATTATTGTTTATAATTGTTTTAAACAATAGTGATTCCGATATCAGTGAATATTTAGAAAGAAGTGTTAGTTGTGCCTAAAGTTTTAGCACGTGGTGATAAAGAAAAACCAGTGAATGTTCGTCAACAGCTGAGTGTCTGACAACGAAGCCCGAATGGCTGAAGTTTACGTCTGTCATTATTGCTATGGGACTTGATCCAAGACCATGTATCAAAGACTACCGGTGTACAAGTGCACATTTATATACTCCTTGGTATGGCACTGCGGTTACGTTTCCCAGTAATCAATTAGAATTTATTTATCACACCATATTAGGCTTTAGGAGAATAACATTTAACAGGCTAGTACAGAGTGATGTTAGCAATCAGGTTTGGTGAGGTTCAGTGGAATATGACCGGTGTAGGTGTTTCCTATAACTAAATTAAGATAGACAGTGTAACTGATTTTGTGGTTTCCTTATGTAGATATACCAAGGTAGCAAAAGTGGGATATACAATGAGTAGGGGAAAGTAACCAGGATGATGGGTAATATTTATAACATATGTAGAGCAGAGAAGAGTACTTACATGTTAAGTGTGGCTTTACTGAGGGGAAGAATGTGATTTAGTGCTGCGTACCACCCTTCGCAGAGATATTAATATGTAGTTATCATGTGACATGAAACGTAAGATAGCAAAGTTTATAACCGGGGTATCATAGGAAGAATGATGGGGAACAGAGCGCACAACTGTACATTTGCTGTCCACTCACAACAAATAATATTACACTGATTGTGTTGGGCCTTGAATAACACTTATTGGTCATTAGTGTGTAATAATGACATAATATATATAGTACACTGTTTATTATATTAGAACTAATGTTCTGTATCCTGCCATGGACATTGATGTTCCCCCAATGAAACCAGAATTGAAATCCACCAGTCTATCATCATATCGTCTCAGTTGCACCCTGATGCACCATATGTCAGGAATCAGCCATCACTCACCATCCTGACATTTAAACACCTAGACCCATAAGGGATGCTATATGACACAGGGCACACCTCTCCTGCAATGCCCATGTTATGATAAAGGATATCAACAACATGACACCACACACATTACCGCATGATATTACACATTACTAGCCAACAAGCAAAACATGTTCAACCGTGAAAAGCAAGGGACACATATACCCAGTGGATTTACCATATTTGTAGAATGTGACAATGTAACATTTGCACATAAAAGAATCACAACATTCACAGAGAGTTGAGGATAAACATGTACTACACAGGAACTCAATTGAGGCAACTCTTGAGGCCCCTAAGATAGCTCATAAAATAAACACACAATATTACCAAGGGAAAGTACACAAAATAGTGGCCAGAGTGCCTCATTCATATGAGGCAGGATCCAAGAACAACAATGTCCATGGCAGGATACAGAACATTAGTTCTAATATAATAAACAGTGTACTATATATATTATGTCAGTGACGACATAAAATCAAACATGAGTAGACAGACATGAAATGTGCTCACACAGTCAATGACGGACATAAAATCAAACATGAGTAGACAGACATGAAATGTGCTCACACGGTCAATGACGAACATAAAATCAAACATGTGTAGATAGACATGAAATGTGCTCACCCAGTCAATGACGGACATAAACTCAAACATGAGTAGATAGACATGAAATGTGCTCACACGGTCAATGACGGACATAAACTCAAACCATGAGGTAGATAAATGCACAGTCAATGACGGACATAAACTCAAACATGGTAGATAGACATGAAATGTGCTCACACAGTCAATGACGGACATAAAATCAAACATGTGTAGATTGACATGAAATGTGCTCACACAGTCAACGGCAGACATAAACTGAAACACATGAGTAGATAGACATGAAATGTGCTCACGCCGTCAATGACGGACATAAAATCACACATGTGTAAACAGACATGAAATGTGCTCACACAGTCAACGGCAGACATAAACTGAAACACATGAGTAGACAGACATGAAATGTGCTCACACAGTCAGTGACGGACATAAAATCAAACGAGTAGACAGACATGAAATGTGCCCACACAGTCAGTGACGGACATAAAATCAAACATGAGTAGATAGACATGAAATGTGCTCACACAGTCAATTACGGACATAAAATCAAATATGAGTAGACAGACATGAAATGTGCTCACACAGTCAATGACGGACATAAAATCAAACATGAGTAGACAGACATGAAATTTGCCCACACAGTCAGTGACGGACATAAAATCAAACATGAGTAGATAGACATGAAATGTGCCCACACAGTCAGTGACGGACATAAAATCAAACATGAGTAGATAGACATGAAATGTGCTCACACAGTCAACGGCAGACATAAACTGAAACACATGAGTAGATAGACATGAAATGTGCTAACACAGTCAATGACGGACATAAAATCAAACATGAGTAGACAGGCATGAAATGTGCTCACGCCGTCAATGACGGACATAAACTGAAACACATGAGTAGATAGACATGAAATGTGCTCACACAGTCAGTGACGGACAGAAAATCAAACATGTGTAGACAAAAATGATATGTGCTCACGCCGTCAATGACGGACATAAAATCAAACATGTGTAGACAGACATGAAATGTGCTCACACAGTCAACGGCAGACATAAACTGAAACACATGAGTAGACAGACATGAAATGTGCTCACGCCGTCAATGACGGACATAAAATCAAACATGTGTAGACAGACATGAAATGTGCTCACGCCGTCAATGACGGACATAAACTGAAACACATGAGTAGATAGACATGAAATGTGCTCACACAGTCAGTGACGGACATAAAATCAAACATGTGTAGACAAAAATGAAATGTGCTCACGCCGTCAATGACGGACATAAAATCAAACATGTGTAGACAGACATGAAATGTGCTCACACAGTCAACGGCAGACATAAACTGAAACACATGAGTAGATAGACATGAAATGTGCTCACACAGTCAATGACGGACATAAAATCAAACATGTGTAGACAGACATGAAATGTGCTCACGCCGTCAATGACGGACATAAAATCAAACATGTGTAGATAGACATGAAATGTGCTCACTCAGTCAATGACGGACATAAACTCAAACATGAGTAGATAGACATGAAATGTGCTCACACAGTCAATGACGGACATAAACTCAAACATGAGTAGATAGACATGAAATGTGCTCACACAGTCAACGGCAGACATAAAATGAAACACATGAGTAGATAGACATGAAATGTGCTCACACAGTCAACGGCAGACATAAACTGAAACACATGAGTAGATAGACATGAAATGTGCTCACACAGTCAATGACGGACATAAAATCAAACATGTGTAGACAGACATGAAATGTGCTCACGCCGTCAATGACGGACATAAAATGAAACATGTGTAGATAGACATGAAATGTGCTCACACAGTCAATGACGGACATAAACTCAAACATGAGTAGATAGACATGAAATGTGCTCACACAGTCAATGACGGACATAAAATCAAACATGAGTAGATAGACATGAAATGTGCTCACACAGTCAACGGCAGACATAAACTGAAACACATGAGTAGATAGACATGAAATGTGCTAACACAGTCAATGACGGACATAACTCAAACATGAGTAGATAGACAAGAAATGTGCTCACACGTCAATGACGACATAAAATCAACATGAGTAGACAGGACATGAAATGTGCTCACACGTCAATGACGGACATAAATCAACATGAGTAGACAGACATGAAATGTGCTCACGCCGTCAATGACGGACATAAACTCAAACATGAGTAGACAGACATGAAATGTGCTCACACAGTCAACGGCAGACATAAACTGAAACACATGAGTAGATAGACATGAAATGTGCTCACACAGTCACGGCAGGACATAAACTGAAACACATGAGTAGATAGACATGAAATGTGCTCACACAGTCAACGGCAGGACATAAACTGCAACACATGAGTAGATAGACATGAAATGTGCTCACACAGTCAATGACGGAACATAAAATCAAACATGGTAGATAGACATGAAATGTGCTCACCCGTCAATGACGGACATAAACTCAAAACATGTGTAGATAGACATTAAATGTGCTCACACGGTCAATGACGGACATAAACTCAAACATATGTAGATAGACATGAAATGTGCTCACACAGTCAATGGACGGACATAAAATCAAAACATGAGTAGATAGACATGAAATGTGCTCACACAGTCAATGACGGACATAAATCAAACATGAGTAGATAGACATGAAATGTGCTCACACAGTCATGACGGACATAAATCAAACATGAGTAGATAGACATGAAATGTGCTCACACAGTCAATGACGGACATAAAATCAAACATGAGTAGACAGACATGAAATGTGCTCACCAGTCAATGACGGACATAAAATCAAACATGAGTAGACAGACATGAAATGTGCTCACCAGTCAAGACGACATAAATCAAACATGATAGATAGACATGAAATGTGCTCACACAGTCAATGCAGACATAAACTGAAACACATGAGTAGATAGACATGAAATGTGCTCACACAGTCAATGACGGACATAAATCAACATGAGTAGACAGACATGAAATGTGCTCACGCAGTCAATGAGGACATAAACTCAAACATGAGTAGACAGACATGAAATGTGCTCACACGTCATGACGGACATAAAACTCGAAACATATGTAGATAGACATGAAATGTGCTCACACAGTCAATGACGGACATAAACTTAAACATGAGTAGATAGACATGAAATGTGCTCACACAGTCAACTGCAGACATAAACTGAAACACATGAGTAGATAGACATGAAATGTGCTCACCCAGTCAATGACGGAACATAAACTCAAACATGAGTAGATAGACATGAAATGTGCTCACCAAGTCAATGACGGACATAAACTCAAACATGTAGTAGATAGACATGAAATGTGCTCACACAGTCAATGACGGACATAAACTCAAACATATGTAGATAGACATGAAATGTGCTCACACGGTCAATGACGGACATAAACTCAAACATGATGTAGATAGACATGAAATGTGCTCACACGGTCAATGACGGAACATAAAATCAAACATGAGTAGATAGACATGAAATGTGCTCACGCCAGTCAATGACGGACATAAACTCAAACATGATGTAGATAGACATGAAATGTGCTCACGCCGTCAATGACGGACATAAACTCAAACATGAGTAGATAGACATGAAATGTGCTCACACAGTCAATGACGGACATAAAATCAAACATGAGTAGACAGACATGAAATGTGCTCACGCCGTCAATGACGGACATAAAATCAAACATGATGTAGACTAGACATGAAATGTGCTCACACAGTCAACGGCAGACATAGACTGAAACACATGAGTAGACAGACATGAAATGTGCTCACACAGTCAAGTGACGACATAAAATCAAACATGATGTAGACAGACATGAAATGTGCTCACCACAGTCAACGGCAGGACATAAACTGAACACATGAGTAGATAGACATGAAATGTGCTCACACGGTCAATGACGGACATAAAATCAAACATGAGTAGACAGACATGAAATGTGCTCACCCAGTCAATGACGGACATAAAATCAAACATGAGTAGACAGACATGAAATGTGCTCACACAGGTCAATGAAGGACATAAACTCAAACCATGAGTAGATAGACATGAAATGTGCTCACACAGTCAATGACGGACATAAAATCAAACATGGTAGATAGACATGAAATGTGCTCACACAGTCAATGACGGACATAAACTCAAACATGAGTAGATAGACAAGAAATGTGCTCACACGGTCAATGACGGACATAAACTCAAACATGAGTAGATAGACATGAAATGTGCTCACACAGTCAATGACAGGACATAAACTCAAACATGAGTAGATAGACATGAAATGTGCTCACACAGTCAATGACGGACATAAAATCAAACATGGTAGACTAGACATGAAATGTGCTCACACAGTCAATGACGGACATAAACTGCAAACATGAGTAGATAGACATGAAATGTGCTCACACAGTCAATGACGGACATAAAATCAAACATGTAGTAGACTAGACATGAAATGTGCTCACACAGTCAATGACGGACATAAACTTCAAACATGAGTAGATAGACATTGAAATGTGCTCACACAGTCAATGACGGACATAAACTCAAACATGAGTAGATAGACATGAAATGTGCTCACACAGTCAATGACGGACATAAACTCAAACATGAGTAGATAGACATGAAATGTGCTCACACAGTCAATGACGGACATAAAAATCAAACATGAGTAGACTAGACATGAAATGTGCTCACACAGTCAACTGCAGACATAAACTGAAACACATGAGTAGATAGACATGAAATGTGCTCACACAGTCAAGTGACGGACATAAACTCAAACATGAGTAGATAGACATGAAATGTGCTCACACAGTCAATGGACGGACATAACTGCAAACATGAGTAGATAGACATGAAATGTGCTCACACAGTCAATGACGGACATAAAATCAAACATGAGTAGACTAGACATGAAATGTGCTCACACAGTCAACTGACGACATAAAATCAACACATGAGTAGATAGACATGAAATGTGCTCACACAGTCAATGACGGACATAAAATCAAACATGAGTAGATAGACATGAAATGTGCTCACACAGTCAATGACGGACATAAACTCAAACATGAGTAGATAGACATGAAATGTGCTCACACAGTCAATGACGGACATAAACTCAAACATGAGTAGATAGACATGAAATGTGCTCACACGGTCAATGGCGGACATAAACTCAAAACATGATGTAGATAGACATGAAATGTGCTCACACAGTCAATGACGGACATAAACTCAAACATGAGTAGATAGACATGAAATGTGCTCACACAGTCAATGACGGACATAAAATCAAACATGAGTAGATAGACATGAAATGTGCTCACCAGTCAAGGACGGACGTAAACTCAAACATGATGTAGATAGACATGAAATGTGCTCACACAGTCAATGACGGACATAAAATCAAACATGTAGTAGATTAGACATGAAATGTGCTCACACAGTCAACGGCAGACATAAACTGAAACACATGAGTAGACAGACATGATATGTGCTCACACAGTCAGTGACGGACATAAAATCAAACATGTGTAGACAGACATGAAATGTGCTCACACAGTCAACGGCAGACATAAACTGAAACACATGTGTAGACAGACATGAAATGTGCTCACACAGTCAGTGACGGACATAAAATCAAACGAGTAGACAGACATGAAATGTGCCCTCACAGTCAGTGACGGACATAATATCAAACATGAGTAGATAGACATGAAATGTGCTCACACAGTCAATTACGGACATAAAATCAAACATGAGTAGACAGACATGAAATGTGCTCACGCCGTCAATGACGGACATAAAATCAAACATGAGTAGATAGACATGAAATGTGCTCACACAGTCAACGGCAGACATAAACTGAAACACATGAGTAGATAGACATGAAATGTGCTCACACAGTCAATGACGAACATAACATCAAACATGAGTAGATAGACATGAAATGTGCTCACCCAGTCAATGACGGACATAAACTCAAACATGTGTAGATAGACATTAAATGTGCTCACACAGTCAATGACGGACATAAACTCAAACATATGTAGATAGACATGAAATGTGCTCACACGGTCAATGACGGACATAAACTTAAACATGAGTAGATAGACATGAAATGTGCTCACACGGTCAATGACGAACATAAAATCAAACATGTGTAGATAGACATGAAATGTGCTCACCCAGTCAATGACGGACATAAACTCAAACATGAGTAGATAGACATGAAATGTGCTCACAAGGTCAATGACGGACATAAACTCAAACATGAGTAGATAGAAATGAAATGTGCTCACACAGTCAATGACGGACATGAACTCAAACATGAGTAGATAGACATGAAATGTGCTCACACAGTCAATGACGGACATAAAATCAAACATGTGTAGATTGACATGAAATGTGCTCACACAGTCAACGGCAGACATAAACTGAAACACATGAGTAGATAGACATGAAATGTGCTCACGCCGTCAATGACGGACATAAAATCAAACATGTGTAGACAGACATGAAATGTGCTCACACAGTCAACGGCAGACATAGACTGAAACACATGAGTAGACAGACATGAAATGTGCTCACACAGTCAGTGACGGACATAAAATCAAACGAGTAGACAGACATGAAATTTGCCCACACAGTCAGTGACGGACATAACATCAAACATGAGTAGATAGACATGAAATGTGCTCACACAGTCAATTACGGACATAAAATCAAACATGAGTAGACAGACATGAAATGTGCTCACACAGTCAATGACGGACATAAAATCAAACATGAGTAGACAGACATGAAATTTGCCCACACAGTCAGTGACGGACATAAAATCAAACATGAGTAGACAGACATGAAATGTGCTCACGCCGTCAATGACGGACATACAATCAAACATGAGTAGACAGACATGAAATGTGCTCACACAGTCAACGGCAGACATAAACTGAAACACATGAGTAGATAGACATGAAATGTGCTCACACAGTCAACGGCAGACATAAACTGAAACACATGAGTAGATAGACATGAAATGTGCTCACAATGTCAACGGCAGGCATAAACTGAAACACATGAGTAGATAGACATGAAATGTGCTCACACAGTCAATGACGAACATAAAATCAAACATGAGTAGATAGACATGAAATGTGCTCACCCAGTCAATGACGGACATAAACTCAAACATGTGTAGATAGACATTAAATGTGCTCACACGGTCAATGACGGACATAAACTCAAACATATGTAGATAGACATGAAATGTGCTCACACGGTCAATGACGGACATAAACTTAAACATGAGTAGATAGACATGAAATGTGCTCACACGGTCAATGACGAACATAAAATCAAACATGTGTAGATAGACATGAAATGTGCTCACACAGTCAACGGCAGACATAAACTGAAACACATGAGTAGATAGACATGAAATGTGCTCACACAGTCAATGACGGACATAAAATCAAACATGTGTAGACAGACATGAAATGTGTTCACGCCGTCAATGACGGACATAAAAATCAAATATGTGTAGATAGACATGAAATGTGCTCACACAGTCAATGACGGACATAAACTCAAACATGAGTAGATAGACATGAAATGTGCTCACACAGTCAATGACGGACATAAACTCACACATGAGTAGATAGACATGAAATGTGCTCACACAGTCAATGACGGACATAAAATCAAACATGTGTAGACAGACATGAAATGTGCCCACACAGTCAGTGACGGACATAAAATCAAACATGAGTAGATAGACATGAAATGTGCCCACACAGTCAGTGACGGACATAAAATCAAACATGAGTAGATAGACATGAAATGTGCTCACACAGTCAAGGCAGATATAAACTGAAACACATGAGTAGATAGATATGAAATGTGCTCACACGGTCAATGACGGACATAAACTCAAACATGAGTAGATAGACATGAAATGTGCCCACACAGTCAGTGACGGACATAAAATCAAACATGTGTAGAGAGACATGAAATGTGCTCGCGACGTCAATGACGGACATAAAATCAAACATGAGTAGATAGACATGAAATGTGCTCACACAGTCAACGGCAGACATAAACTGAAACACATGAGTAGATAGACATGAAATGTGCTAACACAGTCAGTGACGGACATAAACTCAAACATGAGTAGATAGACATGAAATGTGCCCACACAGCCAGTGACGGACATAAAATCAAACATGTGTAGACAGACATGACATGTGCTCACGCCGTCAATGACGGACACAAAATCAAACATGAGTAGATAGACATGAAATGTGCTCATACAGTCAATGAAGGACATAAAATCAAACATGAGTAGATAGACATGAAATGTGTTCACACAGTCAACGGCAGACATAAACTGAAACACATGAGTAGATAGACATGAAATGTGCTCACATAGTCAATGACGGACATAAACTCAAACATGAGTAGATAGACATGAAATGTGCTCACACGGTCAATGACGGACATAAAACCAAACATGTGTAGATAGACATGAAATGTGCTCACACAGTCAATGACGGACATAAACTCAAACATGAGTAGATACACATGAAATGTGCTCATACAGTCAATGACGGACATAAAATCAAACATGTGTAGATAGACATGAAATGTGCTCACACAGTGAATGACGGACATAAAATCAAACATGTGTAGACAGACATGAAATGTGCTCACGCCGTCAATGACGGACATAAAATCAAACATGTGTAGACAGACATGAAATGTGCTCACACAGTCAACGGCAGACATAAACTGAAACACATGAGTAGACAGACATGAAATGTGCTCACACAGTCATTGACGGACATAAAATCAAACATGAGTAGATAGACATGAAATGTGCCCACACAGTCAGTGACGGACATAAAATCAAACATGAGTAGACAGACATGAAATGTGCTCACACAGTCAATGACGGACATACAATCAAACATGAGTAGACAGACATGAAATGTGCCCACACAGTCAGTGATGGACATAAAATCAAACATGAGTAGATAGACATGAAATGTGCTCACACAGTCAACGGCAGACATAAACTGAAACACATGAGTAGATAGACATGAAATGTGCTCACACGGTCAATGATGGACATAAAATCAAACATGAGTAGACAGACATGAAATGTGCTCACGCCGTCAATGACGGACATAAAATCAAACATGAGTAGACATACATGAAATGTACTCACACAGTCAACGGCAGACATAAACTGAAACACATGAGTAGACAGACATGAAATGTGCTCACACAGTCAGTGAAGGACATAATATCAAACATGTGTAGACATACATGAAATGTACTCACACAGTCAACGGCAGACGTAATCTGAAACACATGAGTAGATAGACATGAAATGTGCCCACACAGTCAGTGACGGACATAAAATCAAACATGAGTAGACAGACATGAAATGTGCCCACAATGTCAGTGACGGACATAAAATCAAACATGAGTAGACAGACATGAAATGTGCTCACACAGTCAATAACGGACATAAAATCAAACATGAGTAGACAGACATGAAATGTGCCCACACAGTCAGTGACGGACATAAAATCAAACATGAGTAGATAGACATGAAATGTGCTCACACAGTCAACGGCAGACATAAACTGAAACACATGAGTAGATAGACATGAAATGTGCTCACACTGTCAATGACGGACATAAACTCAAACATGAGTAGATACACATGAAATGTGCTCATACAGTCAATGACGGACATAAAATCAAACATGTGTAGATAGACATGAAATGTGCTCACACAGTGAATGACGGACATAAAATCAAACATGTGTAGACAGACATGAAATGTGCTCACGCCGTCAATGACGGACATAAAATCAAACATGTGTAGACAGACATGAAATGTGCTCACACAGTCAACGGCAGACATAAACTGAAACACATGAGTAGACAGACATGAAATGTGCTCACACAGTCATTGACGGACATAAAATCAAACATGAGTAGATAGACATGAAATGTGCCCACACAGTCAGTGACGGACATAAAATCAAACATGAGTAGACAGACATGAAATGTGCCCACACAGTCAGTGATGGACATAAAATCAAACATGAGTAGATAGACATGAAATGTGCTCACACAGTCAACGGCAGACATAAACTGAAACACATGAGTAGATAGACATGAAATGTGCTCACACGGTCAATGATGGACATAAAATCAAACATGAGTAGACAGACATGAAATGTGCTCACGCCGTCAATGACGGACATAAAATCAAACATGAGTAGACATACATGAAATGTACTCACACAGTCAACGGCAGACATAAACTGAAACACATGAGTAGACAGACATGAAATGTGCTCACACAGTCAGTGAAGGACATAATATCAAACATGTGTAGACATACATGAAATGTACTCACACAGTCAACGGCAGACGTAATCTGAAACACATGAGTAGATAGACATGAAATGTGCCCACACAGTCAGTGACGGACATAAAATCAAACATGAGTAGACAGACATGAAATGTGCCCACACAGTCAGTGACGGACATAAAATCAAACATGAGTAGACAGACATGAAATGTGCTCACACAGTCAATAACGGACATAAAATCAAACATGAGTAGACAGACATGAAATGTGCCCACACAGTCAGTGACGGACATAAAATCAAACATGAGTAGATAGACATGAAATGTGCTCACACAGTCAACGGCAGACATAAACTGAAACACATGAGTAGATAGACATGAAATGTGCTCACACTGTCAATGACGGACATAAACTCAAACATGAGTAGATAGACATGAAATGTGCTCACACAGTCAATGACGGACATAAACTCAAACATGAGTAGATAGACATGAAATGTGCTCACGCCGTCAATGACGGACATAAAATCAAACATGAGTAGACAGACATGAAATGTGCTCACACAGTCAATGACGGACATAAAATCAAACATGAGTAGACAGACATGAAATGTGCTCACGCTTTCAATGACGGACATAAAATCAAACATGTGTAGACAGACATGAAATGTGCTCACACAGTCAATGACGGACATAAAATCAAACATGTGTAGATAGACATGAAATGTGCTCACACAGTCAATGACGGACATAAAATCAAACATGTGTAGATAGACATGAAATGTGCTCACACAGTCAATGACGGACATAAAATCAAACATGAGTAGACAGACATGAAATGTGCTCACACAGTCAATGACGGACATAAAATCAAACATGAGTAGACAGACATGAAATGTGCTCACGCTTTCAATGACGGACATAAAATCAAACATGTGTAGACAGACATGAAATGTGCCCACACACTCAGTGACGGACATAAAATCAAACATCTGTAGATAGACATGAAATGTGCTCACACAGTCAGTGACGGACATAAAATCAAACATGAGTAGATAGACATGAAATGTGTTCACACAGTCAACGGCAGACATAAACTGAAACACATGAGTAGATAGACATGAAATGTGCTCACACAGTCAATGACGGACATAAACTCAAACATGAGTAGATAGACATGAAATGTGCTCACACAGTCAATGACGGACATAAAATCAAACATGTGTAGACAGACATGAAATGTGCCCACACAGTCAGTGACGGACATAAAATCAAACATGAGTAGATAGACATGAAATGTGCCCACACAGTCAGTGACGGACATAAAATCAAACATGAGTAGATAGACATGAAATGTGCTCACACAGTCAACGGCAGATATAAACTCAAACACATGAGTAGATAGACATGAAATGTGCTCACACGGTCAATGACGGACATAAACTCAAACATGAGTAGATAGACATGAAATGTGCTCACACAGTCAATGACGGACATAAACTCAAACATGAGTAGATAGACATGAAATGTGCTCACACAGTCAATGACGGACATAAAATCAAACATGTGTAGACAGACATGAAATGTGCTCACGCCGTCAATGACGGACATAAAATCAAACATGAGTAGATAGACATGAAATGTGCTCACACAGTCAACGGCAGACATAAACTGAAACACATGAGTAGATAGACATGAAATGTGCCCACACAGTCAGTGACGGACATAAAATCAAACATGAGTAGATAGACATGAAATGTGCCCACACAGTCAGTGACGGACATAAAATCAAACATGTGTAGACAGACATGAAATGTGCTCACGCCGTCAATGACGGACATAAAATCAAACATGTGTAGATAGACATGAAATGTGCTCACACAGTCAATGACGGACATAAAATCAAACATGTGTAGATAGACATGAAATGTGCTCACACAGTCAATGACGGACATAAAATCAAACATGAGTAGACAGACATGAAATGTGCTCACACAGTCAATGACGGACATAAAATCAAACATGAGTAGACAGACATGAAATGTGCTCACGCCGTCAATGACGGACATAAAATCAAACATGTGTAGACAGACATGAAATGTGCCCACACACTCAGTGACGGACATAAAATCAAACATCTGTAGATAGACATGAAATGTGCTCACACAGTCAGTGACGGACATAAAATCAAACATGAGTAGATAGACATGAAATGTGTTCACACAGTCAACGGCAGACATAAACTGAAACACATGAGTAGATAGACATGAAATGTGCTCACACAGTCAATGACGGACATAAACTCAAACATGAGTAGATAGACATGAAATGTGCTCACACAGTCAATGACGGACATAAAATCAAACATGTGTAGACAGACATGAAATGTGCCCACACAGTCAGTGACGGACATAAAATCAAACATGAGTAGATAGACATGAAATGTGCCCACACAGTCAGTGACGGACATAAAATCAAACATGAGTAGATAGACATGAAATGTGCTCACACAGTCAACGGCAGATATAAACTGAAACACTTGAGTAGATAGACATGAAATGTGCTCACACGGTCAATGACGGACATAAACTCAAACATGAGTAGATAAACATGAAATGTGCTCACACAGTCAATGACGGACATAAACTCAAACATGAGTAGATAGACATGAAATGTGCTCACACAGTCAATGACGGACATAAAATCAAACATGTGTAGACAGACATGAAATGTGCTCACGCCGTCATTGACGGACATAAAATCAAACATGAGTAGATAGACATGAAATGTGCTCACACAGTCAACGGCAGACATAAACTGAAACACATGAGTAGATAGACATGAAATGTGCCCACACAGTCAGTGACGGACATAAAATCAAACATGAGTAGTGTAGCGAAACGCCAGTGGCCCATGTCCTTATGCATTCCATTGTTTGGGTAAACTGGGGGAAATGGCTTTTGGAAGCTCTCAGTTCTCTTGTTCTCTCGGATCTCTATGAAAGATGGTTCTTTGGGTTATCTATATACCACTATCTTTACATGGAGCGAGTGGCCAAGGTCTTTCATATCGGGTAAACCCGATGAAACGCCTTGCGCCAAATGAACAGTGGTGCGGCTACTGGGGATTTCATGGCCGTGCAAGAACCTACCGGCTGGTAGTTTCATCTCGTCTAGTGTATTCAAAGATATGGACAGAGGTGCGACCTACTACTAGTGAAGCATTGAGAAAGGTAGGATTGGGTTCTGGGTACTCTAGCCAAACCTAGATTTATAAAGGTATTTGTGTTGAAGGGGAAGGTGAATTGGCGAAAGGCCAATCATGATAACTGACGAGTTGGTTGACCGTTGGCCAGCTAACTTGGCATCTGGTCCTTGGAATAGCCGGGGAAGGTATTCTGTACAAAATATCTCCCAGGAGGTTATCATTGGTTTTGGGCGTCATTTGAGCTGTTGCTATCTTTCTTGCTATGGCTTGAATTGGGCATATTGTCATCTTTCTGTTGTATACACTCATTGGATGGCTATGGTATTCTTGGGGATTGGGTCCACTAATCTATGATCTATCTTCTTGAGCCAGAAGAGGCTATACACAGGACTTTCTCTTTCGTCTGTCACTTGATAGGATGATGTCGGGAAGATAATGGACTTCTTTATCTCATTGAGAGAATCTGCATTCCTCTAAATCTATGTGTTATGTGGGGCACTGCCGGTACATTGCGACGACAGCTCAGTCGAGAGCGGCGGCCGGGAGGGGTAGTATCTTCTTGCCTATTCTTGCTGGGAATGGGGAACTACACTGCGTGCCATACACCCCCACTACTATATTATTTGTTAATGAAATGAAACACTCAGATTACTGGGCGCACCACACCACAAGATCTTGCGGGTGAGAAAGGCATGGTTTGCAAGTGAGAGGGAAGCATGGGAATGAATGTGCCCAATCATAATAAAGGCTTGGTATGAGTGTGGAGGGTGTGTCTTGTGGGCAACAAGACAACAGGACTTCGTCCAGCTAGAGGTCTCCTCAGGCCCGGACGTGGCCAATCCAGGGGCTACCTGACAGGTCAGGCCTAGTTATTCAGGTAATAAATATAGTGTATTTTTGTAATACATGAGTCAGCCCAGTCGCTCAGGTTTTGTTGTCATCTCCAGGGTCCTACTTGTTTGGTGATATGAACAGAGGACGGGCTCTATGCCGAAAGTTTGGTGATATGAACAGAGGACGGGCTCTACGCCGAAAGTTTGGTGAAGATGAGGCCATGCTTGGTCTACGGTGGTGATTTACATCCGATAGTGCCACAGCTGGCCCGAAAGAAAGACCATCAGTCGGTCTAACACCTTGCCAGTCATTTTGATGTGCTAAGATCGAATCAGTTTGTTTACTGGACTGAACCCACCTGAATATCAGACCCATCCATCCTTGTCTGAGAGAATTCAAGGATACCGACTCAATTCCCACACATGAACTATTACCCTTTTGTACAAACTTTATCTTATCATTGTGACCCGGGGTCACAGAACATTTTTCCCACGAACATTACCCTGGTTCCACGGAGCACTGTTGTTGGCCAACTGAACCGGGAGGGAAAGCAAGGATGACTTATCATTCGGTGAGCTACATGTGGACCGAGAGGACCTTGACTACAGCTTGGTCTATGCTGTAAAGCCTTGATGCTCTGTGTCTGAACAGAATTCTGTGTCCCGGTGTTGTCTGTGTAGACCTATCTGTTTAACTGCCTTTATGTGTTCCTGTGCTGTTTTTGATTAGGTTATTAAACTTACTTCTAAGTTGTTTGGACGACTGCCATGTTATTTATGCGTCAGCCAGAAGGACACTGCAGGAAATAGGTCCCTAGGTTGAAAGGAAGTGTGACAGTGTGTCCAGGGAAAACGGAGGAGGGTTGGCAGGGAAAGACCTATAGCAGCCAGGGCTATAGAAGACATTTGAAATATTGTGACCGGGCTATTTGGGACCCTCCACATAGCTTGCTACAAGTAGATAGACATGAAATGTGCCCACACAGTCAGTGACGGACATAAAATCAAACATGTGTAGACAGACATGAAATGTGCTCACGCCGTCAATGACGGACATAAAATCAAACATGAGTAGATACACATGAAATGTGCTCATACAGTCAATGACGGACATAAAATCAAACATGAGTAGATAGACATGAAATGTGCTCACACAGTCAGTGACGGACATAAAATCAAACATGAGTAGATAGACATGAAATGTGTTCACACAGTCAACGGCAGACATAAACTGAAACACATGAGTAGATAGACATGAAATGTGCTCACACAGTCAGTGACGGACATAATATCAAACATGTGTAGACATACATGAAATGTACTCACACAGTCAACGGCAGACATAAACTGAAACACATGAGTAGACAGACATGAAATGTGCTCACACAGTCAGTGACGGACATAAACTGAAAACATGAGTAGATAGACATGAAATGTGCTCACACAGTCAAGTGACGGACATAACATCAAACATGAGTAGACAGACATGAAATGTGCTCACACAGTCAATGACGGACATAAAATCAAACATGAGTAGACAGACATGAAATGTGCCCACACAGTCAGTGACGGACATAAAATCAAACATGAGTAGATAGACATGAAATGTGCTCACACAGTCAACGGCAGACATAAACTGAAACACATGAGTAGATAGACATGAAATGTGCTCACACAGGTCAATGACGGACATAAACTGAAACACATGAGTAGATAGACATGAAATGTGCTCACACAGTCAATGACGGACATAACTGAAACACATGAGTAGATAGACATGAAATGTGCTCACACAGTCAATGACGGACATAAACTAAAACATGAGTAGATAGACATGAAATGTGCTCACACAGTCAATGACGGACATAAACTGAAACACATGAGTAGATAGACATGAAATGTGCTCACACAGTCAATGACGGACATAAAACTGAAACACATGAGTAGACTAGACATGAAATGTGCTCACACAGTCAATGACGGACATAAACTGAAACACATGAGTAGACAGACATGAAATGTGCTCACACAGTCAATGACGGACATAAACTGAAACACATGATGTAGACTAGACATGAAATGTGCTCACACAGTCAAGGACGGACATAAACTGAAACACATGAGTAGATAGACATGAAATGTGCTCACACAGTCAGTGACGGACATAAACTGCAACACATGAGTAGATAGACATGAAATGTGCTCACCCAGTCAATGGCGGACATAAACTGAAACATGAGTAGATAGACATGAAATGTGCTCACACAGTCAACGGCAGACATAAACTGAAACTAATGAGTAGATAGACATGAAATGTGCTCACACAGTCATCGGCAGACATAAACTGAATCACATGAGTAGATAGACATGAAATGTGCTCACACAGTCAATGACGGACATAAAATCAAACATGAGTAGACAGACATGAAATGTGCTCACACAGTCAATGACGGACATAAAATCAAACATGAGTAGACAGACATGAAATGTGCTCACACAGTCAACGCTGGACACCTTCCACATTTTGGGGATTTCCTCAAATTGCTGGAACAACCCTTTCAGGGAGACCATGATTATTGCCGCCAGGATGCTCTGGAAATATCGAATGAAAACTTCGTCAACTTTCTACAAGACACATCGCACTTTGTTTAGTATATTGTGTGTCTGATGTTTGTGTTCCCACCATAGCACTATCTGTGATTTATTATTGTCAGTGTGTCTAAAGGTTTAACAGAGCAGGCTGAGAATGGCGAAGAAAGGTATGCTGTGCATAGTGGCATGCGTCAATTAAAGAACAAAGATATGGAACATATGTCCGATCTGTTCCCAAAATACACGCTGGTGCGGTGGGAAATAAGCAGGCCGACAGATTGGCTGCGTCTGCGTCGATGAGTGGGGTGTTGGTGCTAGATGAGACATATTGCGTCTGCGTCGATGAGTGGGGTGTTGGTGCTAGATGAGACATATTGCGTCTGCGTCGATGAGTGGGGTGTTGGTGCTAGATGAGACATATTGCGTCTGCGTCGATGAGTGGGGTGTTGGTGCTAGATGAGACATATTGCGTCTGCGTCGATGAGTGGGGTGTTGGTGCTAGATGAGACATATTGCGTCTGCGTCGATGAGTGGGGTGTTGGTGCTAGATGAGACATATTGCGTCTGCGTCGATGAGTGGGGTGTTGGTGCTAGATGAGACATATTGCGTCTGCGTCGATGAGTGGGGTGTTGGTGCTAGATGAGACATATTGCGTCTGCGTCGATGAGTGGGGTGTTGGTGCTAGATGAGACATATTGCGTCTGCGTCGATGAGTGGGGTGTTGGTGCTAGATGAGACATATTGCGTCTGCGTCGATGAGTGGGGTGTTGGTGCTAGATGAGACATATTGCGTCTGCGTCGATGAGTGGGGTGTTGGTGCTAGATGAGACATATTGCGTCTGCGTCGATGAGTGGGGTGTTGGTGCTAGATGAGACATATTGCGTCTGCGTCGATGAGTGGGGTGTTGGTGCTAGATGAGACATATTGCGTCTGCGTCGATGAGTGGGGTGTTGGTGCTAGATGAGACATATTGCGTCTGCGTCGATGAGTGGGGTGTTGGTGCTAGATGAGACATATTGCGTCTGCGTCGATGAGTGGGGTGTTGGTGCTAGATGAGACATATTGCGTCTGCGTCGATGAGTGGGGTGTTTGTGCTAGATGAGACATATTGCGTCTGCGTCGATGAGTGGGGTGTTGGTGCTAGATGAGACATATGGAGTCAGGGCTCGTGTTTAGAGTGTGGAGGAGCACGTACATTATTATGGCCTGGAGAGAACTGCTCTGCAGCGAATGACCAGAAGATCTGGCCGACACGCAGTACTCCCAGGAAAGACCAGATGGAAGCATAATGAGACTGCAGCTGGTACCATTAGTACTGTGACAACTCGCTGGTTGATGATGATGGGGATTGAGCACACATGGGAATGTCCCGAGTACTGTGATAATTCTCCGTATTTGGCAATCAACGTACTGTTTGTTATTCCATCTGTTACGCCCTGTCTGAGCATCATACGGAAATGGCAGCCACGGTACTGTTGTGGCTCGTCTTCTGGCCCCCTTGGAATCAGACACAAAGTTAGGTATCAATGTAGACCAAGATGGAGGAACAGATCACCATCACGTAGTGGTTAGATGCCATCTTCCGGCCCCATGGAATCAGACACAAAGTTAGGTAGCAATGTTGACCAAGAATCACTCAAGCGAAGCTTAGGGAGAGAACTAAATAGATTCCTGGCAATCAAAAGATGAGGGAAAACACGCTGAGGATGGAGCAAACACGACAGCAGCATAACTAGAAAGTTCTTTCTCCGGAACCCACAAGACACTTGAAATAGTTCCTTAGTTGCATATATTTTACAGGATGTCACAGTCCACCCCAGAATATTTTGACTGTTTCTGATTTCGTGGCAAGATTACGTACAGTAGTTTGCCATTGATTTCTGAACGACCGGCACTCATACCATTGTATAAAAATCAGCACAAGGCGGTCTGCTTCCAAATCGCCCGCAGCTGTGTTTCGAACGCGGTTTGTGGGTTAACGACCATTTACACCACTCATACATTCATTCATTCAGTAGCATGTCCTTTGCAGAACCTCGCTCCCATAACAACCTTCCGGAAAACCTCTCGATCATAAGCAAGATGTCCCGCGTCCGATACACCCATCTGGAGATCATCCGACACATCCTGCACCCATCTTCTCTTTGGCCTTCCTCTTCCTTTCTTCCCAGGCATATAGCCCTTCATTATTGTTCTCTCCAAACTTTCTTTTCGTTTTAAGTGACCAAAATATATCAATTTTCTTTGTTTTATCGTCTTTAATAGCCAACCCTCTTCAATATTCAGCTCTTGAAGTTTGGTTGCATTTGTTCTTTTCTTTACCCAAGATATTCTTAGAATTCGTCTATAACATTTATATTCAAATGCATTTATGCGCTGTTCAGCTTGTTTAGTAAGTGTCCAGGTCTCACGGGCGTATGAGGCAAAGGGAAAGATGCATGCTCTTACACATCTAATGTTTGTAGTTTTATCTGTCCCACTCCACAATTTATTCCGTTGTTTTAGTCTCTGAAGAGCAATATTCGTCTTTTAATTTCTGTCATTGTGTCACCATTATTAGTAATCAATAATCAATCTCCATAGTAGTTTTATCTGTATGCATTATCTTTGTTTTGTTATGTTAAGATATAAGTTGTGATTTTCACTGTTCAGTTGGGTCGAGGTTCCTTCACCACTTTTTTTTCCGCATATACTTTACGGGACATTGCAGTCAACACCAGCATGTTTCAGCTTGTGTTTATGTTTTGGCAAGATTTATGTACGAAAGGACGCCAAAGATAGGACGACATTAGTTAAGTTGGTTTACAACGTATGTTCCGAGCGGGAATAAAAAGCAGAAGAAGAAAAATCGTGTCCTGAATGTGAGTCCTAATACTTGGCTAATAAAGTTGCTGTTCCCGAGTACTCACCCACAGTGACCTTGTTATGGCTGTAAAATTCTTGAAGCCTACGTGGCGTTTCTCATGTTCTACGTCGGTATTTCTATTACAGTATACTGCCCTTATTCTTGTAAAGCTGTTAAATTATAGTGTTTCTTTTATAGCTTTTTAGGATGTTAAATAAGCGCATCAATTCTTGAATTATTTAATGTGTCGCAACCCAAATGTATTTGGTACACTCCAGGACAGGGGTGGGCAGCATGGTTTTTTTTTTTTGTTTTTTTTGTTTTGTTTTTTTTTTCATGCGAAGGGCAATTTTAATATTTGTAACATGATTCCCAGGCCATACAGAATTATCAGCTTAAAGGTTTTCCTGCTATATTCTGTCAAACAGATAATTAACTGACGGCTAATGTGATTGATGGCGCTGCTTCTCTTTGGTAAGGCGTGTGAAATTATCTGGTATGGATGATATTGCTACCAGATATACTGATAAATGTTTGTAAACTTCTAGATTTATTCAATTTCGACCGCCGCCTGCAGTTGCCTTGGCAGGACCAGATCAAATAATTTCGTGGGCCTTATACGGCCCGCGTTCCGGCAGTTGCCCGCCCCTGCTGTAGGATATAAATAACAACACCGGAATTCAATGTCTTCTATCTACACAGCCTAGTTCAGCGGACGCGTCGCTGTAACGATAAGGACGTTCCCCTGGCAATGGAACTAGTGCGGTTGGTCGATGCCTTGGGGAGGGAAAGACTGACCAACCATTCTTTCGTGCATTCAGGCTTACACAAAATGGGACTGTCCAATTCTTTCGTGCATTCAGGCTTACACAAAATGGGACCGTCTCATTCTTTCGTGCATTCAGGCTTACACAGAATGGGACTGTCCAATTCTTTCGTGCATTCAGGCTTACACAAAATGGGACCGTCCCATTCTTTCGTGCATTCAGGCTTACACAGAATGGGACTGTCCCACTCTTTTATGCATTCAGGCCTACACAAAATGGGACCGTCCCATTCTTTCCTGCATTCAGGCCTACACAAAATGTGACTAACCCATTCTTTCGTGCATTCTGGCCTACACAACATGGGATCGTCCCATTCCTTCGTGCATTCAGGCCTACAAAACATGGGACTATCCCACAAGTCACTCCCTGCTAGGAGACTTGTTTGATTCTGGAAGGGCGACAGCCTAGTAGCTAGAGACTCGTCTGCCGACGCGGTGGTCTTATGTTTGAGTCCGCATACAGGTGGATTGTTAAAACTGACCAGAATTCCAGGTGGACCCAGCCGATAGTGGGTCCTAGGAGGTGTTTTGGGAAAGTGAAGACGGCCGGCCTGATGGTGAGTACATCAGCCAGCCAGTGTTGAATGGGCTCTCAATATTTGGGTCTAGCACCATGTAGCCGTTGCGTTTTAAGGCGTGAAATAGGATCCCGCTTGACTGGGTCGTTTACTGATGTGTGTCTCCAGAGTGCGTGAAATAGGATCCCGCTTGACTGGGTCGTTTACTGATGTGTGTCTCCAGAGTGCGTGAAATAGGATCCCGTTTGACTGGGCCGTTTACTGATGTGTGTCTCTAGAGTGCGTGTCTTGTGCGTGAGTGTCTTAAAGTCGCTTAACTGTCACTTCATTGCACCGGGTTTTTATCCCATATGGCTCAGTCTCTTTCCACAGTTCAGAATACATCGCACAAAGCACGAGCTCCGTAAGCTCTAGCGACGACCCTCAGGAGTCTCCGAAATAAAAATGCCCTCGTGAACCGAAGGACGCGGCCCGGAATCGAACCCACAACCTTCTGAACCCGAGTCAGACGGCTTGACCACTTCGCCACGGAGTATCTCAAGTGTGTGTGTATGTTATGTGTGTGTGCAAGTGTGTGTGTGTGTGTGTGTGTGTGTGTGTGTGTGTGTGTGTGTGTGTGTGTGTGTGTGTGTGTGTGTGTGTGTGTGTGTGTGTGTGTGTGTGTGTGTGTGTGTGTGTGTGTGTGTGTGTGTGTGTGTGTGTGTGTGTGTGTGTGTGTGTGTGTGTGTGTGTGTGTGTGTGTGTGTGTGTGTGTGTGTGTGTGTGTGTGTGTGTATGTATGCGTGCCATACTTACATTAGGTAAAGCTTCAAACAAAGGACCCAGTGTCAACAAGACAACGAGGACAAGCAGACTGGATATCAAACTGACAACCTGTGGACCAAGATACCAGACAACTGTTTGAATTGGGCACATCTTAGTTGCCTGCCTCATCTTCTGCTCCATCACGTTAAACTACAATTACCCATGAAATAAGCTGAAGTTTATAATCATTCACTCATTCATTCATTTATTCAATTGATTATTACAATTTTAATTACAAACGTCGAAATATAATGGATCGCAAAATACTTTTGTCTTTGTCTACAAGTGTGCATTTAGATTAGCTTTATATTGTAAAACGTTATTTTGTCAGTTGTCATGTATCTTGTTGTCCAGGCAACCAGTTGATGTCGCCTTAAATTGCTACGCCGTTTACTTCCGGTTCCTCTTTTCATTTTATCTTTCTAATTGTTCCGTTGTAAGGCACTATCTCGTAACACCAAAATCACAATATACAAAACACTGATCAGACCAGTTGTGCTGTATGGCTCTGAAACCTGGATTACACCTAAAGGAGGCCGAAGCCTTGTTGCAAACCTTTGAGAACAAAGTCTTAAGACGCATCTTTGGACCCATTAGGGATACAAAAGTGGAGAGTGGAAAAGAAGAAGTAACAAAGACATTTATGATATGTTTAAGTCCCCGCTAATCACTGATATCATGAAGGCTAATAGACTACAATGGCTGGGGCATATAGAAAGAATGGAAGATAATAGGGAAACAAAACTCGCTTACACTCAGGAAATAAATGACCGCAGACCCCGAGGTAGACCAAGAAGACGGTGGAGAGATAATGAATATACAGACCTACAAGCACTTGGAATCAACGACTGGCAAGAGAAGGTCCACCAGAGAGACGAATGGAGACGGATTGTATCTGCAGCAAAGAACCTAAATGGATCGGAACTCTGAAGAAGAAGAAGAAGAAGAAGAAGAAGAAGAAGAAGAAGAAGAAGAAGAAGAAGAAGAAGAAGAAGAAGAAGAAGAAGAAGAAGAAGAAGAAGAAGAAGAAGAGGAAGAAGAAGAAGCAGAAGAAGAAGAAGAAGAAGAAGAAGAAGAAGAAGAACGAACGAACGAACAGACTTTATTTTCAAAGGGTAACAAATTGGGCACGCAGGCCCGTCTTACATTCGGCCCTTCCAATCACTCATCTTTCTTTCATCAACAGTGCACTGGAAAAAAACATTGTCACATGAATTTTGTAAACATAAACAATGCATATTACTATGTTATGACACACGTCCACCACCCACCCACACATCCCCCATTCACTCCAACTCCCCCACCCACATACAATACATTCCCCCACCCATCCACCACATCCCTACACCTACACATCTCCCAGCCCACACACACCTCTCACCCACCACACATCCCATCCACCCACACCCAAAGCACACATACATTCAATAACCAACACATCCCCCACCTACACACAACTCCCCACCCACTCACATATCATATACCCGTCCCATTTCCCACCAACAATCACTCATCCAATATCCTCCTCCACCCACACACCTCCAACCACTCAACCAACCACATATTCCACAGCCACACACACATCTCCCCGTCAACTCACATATTCCGCACCTACCCACACACAAATTCCGCACTCACCCACATAATCTCCCATCTCCCCCAGCCCACTCACAGATCCCAACCCCACACCAGCAAACAACCCCCACCATCTCCTAACCTGCACACACTCACCCACCAACATATCCTCTACCCACCCACACATCATCTACCCACCCATCCCCCAACCAACATCCCTTAACCACGCACCCTTACTCATATACAATCACCCACCCACACATCCTCTACCCAACCACACATCCTCCACCCAACCACACATCCTCCATCCACCCATTCCCCCAACCACACACCCCTACCCATATACACACAGAAGAAGAAGAAGAAGAAGAAGAAGAAGAAGAAGAAGAAGAAGAAGAAGAAGAAGAAGAAGAAGAAGAAGAAGAAGAAGAAGAAGAAGAAGAAGAAGAAGAAGAAGAAGAAGAAGAAGAAGAAGAAGAAGAAGAAGGAGAAGAAGAAGAATTGTTCCGTTGCTTTATGGCCGCTCATGTGTGATCTTTTCAGTTTTATATTGTCTTCTTGCAGTGTGTATCTTACTGTTATGTGTCGGTCTGTAAAGTTTTCTGTGCTTTCACACGGTCGCTCAACCACTTCCCTTAGTTAACGTGACAATCGGGTGATAGGTATGAATTCCGGTGTTGTGACCTTGGCCTCATTTGTTTAACATGATGTGTCCTCTAATGTCTGCTCTGTTCTTCTATTTCTATGAGTGTCTATTAATAACTGTGAAATGTAAATATTTCAAACAGAGAATATAAATGGCCAAAAATGCTTTCAACAGCGTGAAATCAGTATTAACATTTAGAGAGATTAACAACGCAGGAAAAATGAGAATTGTCAAATGTTACGTATATTCATCATTACTGTACGGAGCGGAAGCCTGGAGAACAAGCAACTAGAAAGTCGAATAGAGGCCCTGGAGATGTGGATATACAGAATAATGTGCCGTGTTTCATGGAAATAAAAACAATAAAGTACAGAGGTTCTAGAAAAAACTGGGAATGAAAGGAGAGTTGATGAAAGAAATAAAAAAAGAAGCAAATGGAATATTTCGGCCACATCAAAAGACATAATACTCTTATTTTTAAAATAAACCATACTGGAGGGCAAGAGGTAGACAACGATACAAGTGGGAAGATAACATCAAGAGATGCATGAAGATCAACTGACAGAATATACAATAAGGGCGAGAGACAGACAGTGTTGGAGATCCATTGCAGCCAACCTTCACTGTGGAGACAGCACCTGGTTGACTGATGTAAGCATTTGCTCGGAGGTAGTGGTGAGGACTCATGTCATGAAAGACCCACAAGTGTGGCTTTATCAAGGTCATGAAGAATATTCAACCCACACAGAGTTGGTGCCATCTGATGCCGCACGCCGACGCAGCTAATGAAGAGAGGGTGTGAATTCTTCTCCACCAATAATACGGTGTGCAATGGCGTGATCTGTTGACTAAATAACTAACTACATAAATATCTAATTAAGTATTATCTAACTAACTGTTAGCCTTTTACGTATATAGTAACATTGGCCTTAAATTGTTACCCGTTAGTCGCAGTTACATTATTACGGCAACGGGTCATCCCATAATGCTCCGTTTCTGTGCCAACGAATATCACACACAACAAGCCGCACTGTCCCATGTGACAAGTGAAGCATCCCGACAAAACCAACAGCACACATATGCGTATAAAAGCATGAAGGCCGCTGCCAGAATACACAGTCCCGACACAAGAATTACAGTTCATTGTCGACTGAAGCAGCAGTCACTAGAAAAACCAGCAACTGCACACGCATTACTGTATAAGGCGAACCACTTAGTTCAGCAACCAGCCATCCATCATTTTTTTCTAAACATGCAGTTCACAAAAAAAATCCCACTGCAGACATATAAAAAAAGAATTCCACAAGAAATCCACAGCTCACAGTGTAACACCAAGCACTAAGCTCAGATGATGGCCTACAGAACCATGAACAAGTCCAAAATTAATAAAACGTTACGTAAACCGTAGACAGAGACAAAAACAGACCAAAACCTGAACTGATCGCTCCCCCGTCCTTCATATTGAACCGGAAGATCCTTAAGTGTTCCCCAATAACCGAGTTTTGACGTTTGTTGTTTTCATTATTTCGCATCAGTTATTCATTTGTTTAAATGTAATCTTGATCATTACCATTTTTATGACCAAATACTTTTGAACGTCTTTCCTAATGCCTTCTAAATCCCCATGACTGCTTCTGTTTTTTCAAGAAGTCACATGAGAACGTATCTACAATGTCCGCCCGCTGTTTGTATTTTACTGAGCACATTCTTAACATATAAAGTAAAGACCACAGCATTTCCACACACACACACACACACACACACACACACACACACACACAAACACATACACACACACATACACACACACATATACACACATACACACATACGCACACACGCACGCACACAGACACAGACAGACAGACAGACAGACAGACAGACAGACAGACACAGACAGACAGACAGACAGACAGACAGACAGACAGACAGACAGACAGACAGACACACACATACACATTTTTTTTCTTTCAGCTCACATTGTACATTTGTCTCCTATTTTATACATACATATGTATTTTGTCTACAAGCTATTTATACACCATTCAAACAGTTCATGTAAAGTATAGTACAGATCATAACCGTTCCCAAATTTTTATGTTGTCTGTACGCTGTTTATTCAGTTTCTGTAAAGTCTAGCACCGATCACAACCGTATCCATTTATCTGTTTTGTCCGCCAGCTGTGTGTTCATTATTAACAAATGTCCTAAAATATAAAATAAAGATATCAGCCGTATCCAAGGACAAAACATACGGCCTTCACTAACCTGTGTTTTTCCACCAACTCCCTCTTGGACCATACTTCTGGACAAAGATGCAGCACTGCAGAAACACGAGAACATGGACCCCTAGGGTGTTGCTGATCCCGTGTGCAATCAGCTCCTGCAGATAAAGATCTATGTTAATTGATATATGTGCACGTTACAAATCGATACTTATCATTTCAGCAGAATGACGATATCTCTGTTGTTTATTGTCTAACCCCGGGTGGACGATAAACAAACACACTTGCTGTCACAATTTCCAGGTGGATTCACTCTCTTCTCACGGACTCAATGTCCAACACATTTTTCTTCACTTTTCAAGACACCCCCCCCCCCCCCAACCTCTCCAATGACTAGCGCGATTTGTCGTCACTTTCCCCCTCCCAGTGCCACACCCCTCCTCGCAGTGTAGTCTACAACTGTACCCTATTTTACTGTTCGTTTACCTCGGGCGCTTCCCCTTCCTTCGCCCCCCCCCCTCCTTCCAGTCTGTGTTCTTCTCACAGATTGCTAGGGTAATGGGACGCAGAGGTGTTTCCAAGGCACCAGGGCCAGTTCTATACTGGCCAAGACCTACTAACACAGTGGTTCTCAACCTTTTTTGGCCCGTGCCCCCCTTCACCATATTTCCAGAACGTCATCACCCCCCCCCCCCACCCCACCCCTTTCGTATTTCCTGCCTAAAAATGTGGCCCGTGCCCCCTTTCGCCATATTTTCAGAACGTCATTCCTCCCTTTTGTATTTCCTACGTAAACATTCCGCCCCGCCCCCACACAGTATATGTAATAATAGAAGTTAAATTTAATAGCACATACTAAAACAAGTCTACGTTCACATAAAACATGATTTGTGGGTCTACTTACTTTATAAAATGAATTTTAGAAGGGTGAGACGTACAGAGCCGTGAAGTATGAAGGGAAAAACAATATCAAGTAATCGGTACTTGTATTAAAGCGATCTTGAAATAATCTTAACCCCCCCCCCCCCCAGGGAAACCTTAAATTCCCCGGGGGTGGGGGATTTCCCCACCCGTTGAGAACCACTGAACTAGAAAGCTCATCCTCTAGAACCAACGGAGCGAAAGCAATAGAAGTAGATCTCGCACACCCTGAGAAGGGGTTTTATAGGTTTTTAAAACAGGGTGTAAAAGGCAACAGCATCGTATTCATTGCACCGGGTTTTACCCTATATGGCTTGGTCTCTTTCCCCAGGGCTGCCTGCTCAAAGCGTCGCACAAAGCATTAACTCAGTAGTTCCAGCGACGACCCTCGGCAGTGTTTGAGAATACTGCAATCATGAACAGAACGACGTATTCCGGAATCGAACCCACACCTTTCGGAGTTCGGAGTTCGAGGCATCAGGCCTAACCACCTCGTCAAGTAGACTCCCCGCGAGTAATAATTCGAAATGGTTAATATGTGGAGACATGGGATAAGATGTAAGAGACATCAAAGGTTAATGTGTGGAGGAATGGGATGAGATGTAAAAGACATCAAAGGTTAATATGTGGAGACATGGGATGAGCTGTAGGAGACATCAAAGGTTAATATGTGGAGACATGGGATGAGCTGTAAGAGACATCAAAGGTTAATATGTGGAGACATAAGATGAGCTGTAAGAGACATCAAAGGTTAATATGTCGAGACATGGGATGAGATGTAAGAGACATCAAAGGTTAATATTTAGAGACATGAGATGAGCTGTAAGAGACATCAAAGGTGAGGGGCGCTAACTGTGAGGCGACTGAGGGCCTTTGATCTATGGCGAAGATGAAAGCTAGCAGCAGAAGAAGACACAAGAACATATCCATATACAAAATCAGACATTAAAAATAGCGCACAATGAAATACACATATAAATTAAAGATAACCCTGCCTGATTCGGATCCACGGAGTAGTCGTTCTTGTCGGCGAGGATCTTGGCAATGGCAAACGAGATAGCGAATGCAGTAAAACAAATAGCGAACGACTCGCCAATCACATCCGGTAGGTATTTGACAAATGTTACACTGAAGGCTGGAAACCTGAATAATAAATCACAGCCCACTATTTAGCATGTTCATATAATGTAGTGTGTTGTAGTACATTGTTGTGTAGTGTGTTGTAAAGCAGTATCACTAAAAGCTTTTGGAATTCATCATGACACTTGAGAGACTGCTGCCAAAGACCGAAATTCGTAGCGTGCATCATTACGCAAGGGTGCACTCACTTGTGAAGCAACCAGGACTGCAAGAGCTGTGAAGAAAAGGATGGACAGAAAAACCACTGCAGGAGATCCTCCTCCAGAAACGTCAAGTATTCTTTGTCCACATTGTCACAGAAAATGTTGAGCCAAAATAGGCATTATCAGCCATCTTAGAACTCATGGTCCATACTTTCAGCCCCACTGGATGAAAGGAATGGTTGTCGTAATTCTTGATGGGGAAACAACAAAGTAGTGTAGTGTATTGTATTGTATTGTATTGTAGTGTAGTGTAGTGTAGTGTATTGTAGTGTATTGTAGTGTAGTGTAGTGTATTGTAGTGTAGTGTATTGTAGTGTAGTGTAGTAGTAGTGTAGTGTATTGTAGTGTAGTGTAGTGTAGTGCACTGTAGTGTAGTGTATTGTAGTGTAGTGTAGTGTAGTGTATTGTAGTGTATTGTAGTGTAGTGTATTGTAGTGTAAAATCAAATCAAATCAAATCAACTTTATTAGGGTCACAAATTGGGCGCGAAGGCCCGTCTTACATTCGGCCCTTTCAATCACTCGTCTTTCGTTCATCAAGAGCATTATACATTTACATAGGAAGAAAAATAAACATTGTGAAATGAATGTTGTAAACATAAACAAGGCTAATTACCATGTTATGAAGCCCATCTCCCACCTATCCATACATAACCCACCCACACAACCCCACCTACCCACACACACGCGCACCAAGGGACACATAAACACCCCCACCTACCCACACACACGCACACCAAGGGACACATACATACCCCACCAACCGACCCATCCCCCTCCCGCACATCCCCCACCCACACACACTGCCCTCACCTGATCCCCCAACCAAAACACACTCGCCACCCACAAACATTCCCCCACCAACCCACACATCCCACGCCCATCCACATCTTAACCCACACATCCTCTCCCCACCCACACCTCAAACCACCCATCCCTTAGCCACATCTCCATCGACAACATATTCCCCACCCATGCACACAATCCCCCACCAACCCACACATCGCACATTCACTCACACATCCCCAAACCATACATACACATCCCCACCAACTGACATGTCCCTACCCCCCCCCCCCACCCACCTCCCTAACCACCCATACATCCCCAATCCACACACACACACCCCCCACCCACACATACAACTTCCACCCACCCACACATGCCTTAACCTAAACCCCCACCACGCAATCCCCCACCCGCACATCTCATACACCACCTACCACGCACTATTCCCAACCCACGCACCACACACATATATCCCTCACCAACACATCCCCACTTACACACCACACACATATCCCCCACCCAGATACCACACAATATTCCCACCCACACCCACACAGATACCCTTACCCATCCACCCCACATACCCCCACTCACATACCACAAAAATCCCCCACCCACACACGCATACCTCACTCACACAATATCCCCAACCAACACACCACACACCTCTCCCCACCCACACACGCATTCCCTACCCGTCCACCAAACACTCACTCACGCATACATCCTCCACTACGCACTCACACACCCCCACCCACCCCCAACCAAACATCTCTCGATCACAATACCCCTACCCACACACATCCTCCACCCACTCACACATCCCACCCCGACACATACAACTCCCTTACCCACCTACACATCCCTAAGCCACTCACACACCCCCACCCACACATTCCCCATCCACACACACACACCCCCGCATACTTCCCTCAACCACCACAATCCCCTACTCACCCACACATATACCCCACCCATACGCACATTCCCCGCACCCATCACACACATCCCCCACACCACACACTATCCTCCACCCATACCACCACAAACATACCCTCCACCCACACATCATTCACACATCCCCCACAAACACACCGCACACATATCTCAAACCCACACACCATACACTTCTCCCCACCCGCCCTTGCATCCCCAATCCACCCAACACAATCCCCTATCCACACAACCCCGCCTCCCACACATACTTCCTCAAACCATCCACACATCTCCACCCACATAAACACACATCCCCCGCATCCGTCCCATACACATATCCTCCACCCATACACACATCCCCCATACCCATTCCAACACCCCTACTTTCACCCCCACACATCCATCCACACATCCCACCAACACCCACAAATATCACTACCCACCAAAACCCACACACCCCAACCCATCCAAACGCATACCCCCACCCACACACCCCCACCCACACTTATCCCCACACTCACACACATCCTCCACATAAAGTCACACTTCCTCACATCTAGACACATACAAAATGTCTCACGTTAGTATTGAAACTAGTATGAAAAAACTCCCACACTTTACTCACACACATACACTGACACTTGTCATGAGCAGTCTCATAAAAATGTTAAACATGGAGAAAAATGTGTACATAAAATGTATGTGACGTAAAAATAGTGATGCTCTCTCTCTCTCTCTCTCTCTCTCTCTCTCTCTCTCTCTCTCTCTCTCTCTCTCTCTCTCTCTCTCTCTCTCTCTCACACACACACACACACACACACACACATTCACTCTCCCGCTCATTCTTTCACTCTCACGCTCACTCGTTCTGTCTCTCATTCACACTCACTGACTCTCTCACTCAAACAACAGTAATGAACATGAGTTTATATTATGCATGATAAAATCAAATGGTATTTAACTGATAATATGACAGATGAGAATACACAAACATATGGATTCGCGTGTTACATAACATGCGTGTTACATGACATGCATCTGCTCAGCTCTCTCTCTCTCTCTCTCTCTCTCTCTCTCTCTCTCTCTCTCTCTCTCTCTCTGTATTCTTTCATATACACACACTCACACGCATGCGCGCGCTCACACACACACACACACTAACACATCAACTCTCCCACTGTCTCACTCTCTAACACACAATCCTACACACACACACACACTCACTCTCTCAATCACACTCTCTCACACATACACGTACACATGAACGCATGCACGCACGCACACACTCCCTCACTCACTCTCACACATACACGTACGAATGCATGCACTGACACATTCCCCCACCATTTCTCGCTCAATCACTCTCTCCACACACACGCATGCACACACGCATTCACTCTCTCCCTCTCTCTGACACCCACTCTCTCTCTCTCTCTCTCTCTCTCTCTCTCTCTCTCTCTCTCTCTCTCTCTCTCTCTCTCTCTCTCGCTCCCACACGCACACACACATATATAGTGAACAATTATAATGAACAATTATACTGAACAATTATACTGACCAATTATACCAGTAAATGAATTATGGTGGCATATAGTCGGTATGGATTAAGTATTGAAAGAGTTTTCTGTTAAATGTGTAGGGACTCATTGGAGTTTTCAGATCTGGAGGCAGATGATTCCATAAGTGAGCACCAGAATAGGCAAAACATGTTTTGTATAGGTCCAATCTAGGCTTTGAGACATTTAACAAATTTAGGCGCTTGCTGTTCATTGCATTAGATTGAATCAGCGGCAGAAGATACTCTGGGGTATTTTGAGATATAATTTTATTCACTAATTTGGCTTTGTTGAAAAGGAAGCGCTTTTGTAGTGGTAGAAGTCTTAGATGACTGTACAAATTATTACTTTCAACGTGCTTTATGCCAGAAACCAGACGAATAGCGCGGTTTTGTAGAGAACATAGTCGTTTTAAATTAGATTTAGGGCAACCATCCCAAACTGTGGAACAGTAATCGAGATGTGATTGGATATAGCATGTATAGAATATTTTTCGTGTGCTTTCGTCCAGGAAGTGCTGAATTTTAGCAAGTTGGTAAACTTTTTGTGCTATTTTCTTGGTAAGAGCGTGAACATGAGAGCTCCAGTTCAAATGGCTGTCTATTAAAAGCCCTAGTGTTTTATGTTCAGTCACATTAACTATAGGTAACGTGCCCATGCGGAGTTCGAGCGGTGATCCAGTTATGGCTAGTGTCTGTAGTTTTTGTCTGGTCGTTATTAGCATGGATTTGGTTTTGCCGATGTTAATTTGCATGCGGTTTTCATTGCTCCATCTAGTAAGATTATCAAGTTCCTTTTGTAAAGAATTCTCTAATTCACTACGGTTTTCTTGACTAGTATATATAGTACAGTCGTCTGCAAATAGATCACAAGTTGTATTGATATATAAAGGAAGATCATTAATATAAACTGCAAAAAGCAGCGGACCTAGTATTGAGCCCTGAGGCACACCAATATTAAGCTGTGTGGGTCTTGATAGACAGTTGTTGAAGGACACGACTTGTTGCCTGTCGGATAGAAATGACGTAATTATGTTCACCATGTTGGTGCTTGTCTTCATTTGCTTTAGTTTTCTAATTAAAATATCGTGATCTACCATATCAAAAGCTTTTTTAAAGTCTACAAACACCGCTCCACAAATTCTACCGTTGTTGATGTTTAAGTGCCAGTTATCGGTCATTTTTGTTAGAGCACTATGGCAAGAATATTTAGGTCGAAACCCAGATTGACTGTTAATTATTAGATCGTTGTTAATTAAATGGTGTAACGTTATTTTATGAATGTGTTTTTCTAGTGGTTTTGATAGCGACGATAATAAGGAAATAGGTCTATAATTACCCAAAACGCTATTATCGATTGAGCCATTTTTAATTAGCGGAAACACTTTAGCAATTTTAAAAGCAGATGGAAAGTAGTTTTTGGCCAGACACTGGTTATATATGAACGTTAAGGACTCACTAATGACTGGTGCAGCACAACGAAGAATTCTATTACTGATACCATCTAGGCCGTGTGAGTTTGTTGATTTGAGGTTCAAGAGATATTTATAAACGTCTGCAACAGACATTAAATTGTAGTGTAGTGTAGTGTAGTGTAGTGTATTGTAGTGTAGTGTATTGTAGTGTAGTGTAGTGTAGTGTAGTGTATTGTAGTGTAGTGTATTGTAGTGTAGTGTATTGTAGTGTAGTGTATTGTAGTGTAGTGTAGTGTATTGTAGTGTATTGTAGTGTAGTGTATTGTAGTGTAGTGTAGTGTAGTGTATTGTAGTGTAGTGTATTGTAGTGTAGTGTATTGTAGTGTAGTGTAGTGTAGTGTAGTGTAGTGTAGTGTAGTGTATTGTAGTGTATGTAGTGTATTGTAGTGTAGTGTAGTGTAGTGTATTGTAGTGTAGGTATAGTAGTGTAGTGTAGTGTAGTGTAGTGTAGTGTAGTGTAGTGTAGTGTAGTGTAGTGTATTGTAGTGTAGTGTAGTGTAGTGTAGTGTAGTGTAGTGTAGTGTAGTGTAGTGTAGTGTAGTGTAGTGTAGTGTAGTGTATTGTAGTGTAGTGTAGTGTAGTGTAGTGTATGTAGTGTAGTGTAGTGTAGTGTATGTAGTGTAGTGTATGTAGTGTAGTGTAGTGTAGTGTAGTGTAGTGTAGTGTAGTGTAGTGTAGTGTAGTGTATTGTAGTGTATGTAGTGTAGTGTAGTGTAGTGTATTGTAGTGTATTGTAGTGTATTGTAGTGTAGTGTAGTGTAGTGTATTGTAGTGTATTGTAGTGTAGTGTAGTGTAGTGTATTGTAGTGTATTGTAGTGTAGTGTAGTGTAATGTAGTGTAGTGTATTGTAGTGTATTGTAGTGTATTGTAGTGTAGTGTATTGTAGTGTATTGTAGTGTAGTGTATTGTAGTGTATTGTAGTGTATTGTAGTGTATTGTAGTGTAGTGTATTGTAGTGTAGTGTATTGTAGTGTAGTGTATTGTAGTGTAGTGTATTGTAGTGTAGTGTATTGTAGTGTAGTGTATTGTAGTGTAGTGTATTGTAGTGTATTGTAGTGTAGTGTAGTGTATTGTAGTGTAGTGTATTGTAGTGTGGTGTATTGCAGTGTAGTGTAGTGTATTGTAGTGTAGTGTATTGTAGTGTAGTGTATTGTAGTGTAGTGTATTGTAGTGTAGTGTATTGTAGTGTAGTGTATTGTAGTGTAGTGTAGTGTATTGTAGTGTAGTGTATTGTAGTGTAGTGTATTGTAGTGTATTGTAGTGTAGTGTACATTTTTGCACATTAATTAGCTATTATCTATGTTACATTCACATAGACAAAACATTGTAAAATGAATATAAAACTGTTTTTGGCTCGTCCCAGACAGACAGGCAGACAGACAGACAGACAGACAGACAGACAGACAGACAGACAGACCGACCGACCCGATCGAACGACAGACAGGCAGGCAGGCAGGCAGGCATGGTAGGTATGCAGGTAGATGGAGAGATAGTAGTAAGTCGGTCGGTAGGTAAGTCGTTAGGTAGATACATAGCTAGTAGGTAGCTAGGTAGGACTGGTAGGTGGGCAGGTATGTAGAGAGTAATGTACATATCTAGATATAGAGTTCAGATACACCTACAGATATCATTTTGAGCTCAAATTGCCACGACAATAACAAAACAATTGCTCACCCTTTTGGTATGTGACCTAGCACTTCTATGTTATAGTTGTCGTGCACGGAGAAGTGCACGGACATCACAGTCTCCACGATAATCTGGTACAAGATATATCGAAGGTACATGTCACATTATCTTACTGAATTTATACAGAGAAGCCACTTTCGACGAACAATAAACGATTGCTCAAATATAGTGAGGCCTTAGTAATTAGGCGGTTACAAACAGTTTTGTGCAAACAGGAACATTTCGTTTTATGTTTCAGAATACCGTAGAGTTAACTACTTTTCTACATTTGAACAATATCTGCCACTGTGTGTTTGAGGTATTTCAGCCAAAATTGACTTCATATGAAATATAGTTCTGCAGTATGTATCTGACGAGATGCAGCGAAATAGGCCAGGCAACAAATCGTGCAGCATATTGTTTGAGGCTTCAGTGTGTAAATGTCATATTTACTTGGGTTTTAACATTTCAGGTAAAGTGGAGAAGATAGAGGTGGCGGAGACGGCAATTGTATAGAGGAAGGAGGTTATTCCATAATGATGTTGGCGATGAGATGAAATAGAGCGGTGAGATACTCTGTTGAAATAAAGAGATGAAATAGTGAGAAGCAATAGAGTGATGAAATAGTTAGATGAAATAGTCAAATAAAATGGTGAGATAAAATGGTCAACCCTTCTTAATCGCGTCTTGAGACACGCATTTTAGGTTAGAGTATTTCTTTTTTCCCCATTGTTATCAGGGTAAAAGTACGTGGAACAAATCGTGTATCGAATTCCTCGGGAAAAGCATAAAGCATGTATACAACCCTTGAAAGTAGAAGAAAGGAAATATGCAAACAACACAAAAAAGAAACAGATAAATAAATTTTCGAAACCAGAACTAACACCCGAGCTCATGAAAAAATACACAGAAGAGAATAAAGACGTTAGAAAGCGAATGATGGCGGTTAAAAGACAATGTTAAATGACCTAGCAGGAGAGACTGGAGTAGCAAGAGAGTAGACAGAATGGCAGAGTTGACAGTATGGTGCAGATCTGACAGAATGATAGAATAGACAGAATAACAGTGAGTAGAAAACATGGCAGAATTGATAGCATGGCGCACAGCTGACAGAATCGCAGAGAGTTTACAATATGGGATAGAGTAGACGTGATGGCAGAGAGTTTACAACATGGGATAGAGTAGACGGGATGGTAGAGAGTTTATAACATGGGATAGAGTAGACGGGATGGCAGAGAGTTTACAACATGGTATAGATTAGACGGGATGGTAGAAAGTTTACAACATGGGATAGATTAGACGGGATGGTAGAGAGTTTACAACATGGGATAGAGTAGACGGGATGGTAGAGAGTTTATAACATGGGATAGAGTAGACGGGATGGCAGAGAGTTTACAACATGGGATAGAGTAGACGGGATGGCAGAGAGTTTACAACATGGTATAGATTAGACGGGATGGTAGAAAGTTTACAACATGGGATAGATTAGACGGGATGGTAGAGAGTTTACAACATGGGATAGAGTAGACGGGATGGTAGAGAGTTTACAACATGGGATAGATTAGACGGGATGGTAGAGAGTTTACAACATGGGATAGATTAGACGGGATGGTAGAGAGTTTACAACATGGGATAGAGTAGACGGGATGGCAGAGAGTTTACAACATGGGATAGATTAGACTGGATGGCAGAGAGTTTACAATATGGGATAGAGTAGACGGGATGGTAGAGTGTTTACAACATGGGATAAATTAGGCAGAATGGCAGAGAGTTTACAACATGGGATAGATTAGGTAGAATGGCAGAGAGTTTACAACATGGGATAGTATAACAGTAAAGGGAGTTAGCTTAGGAGTAGAGAGTTAAGGAATGCTGCGCATTCATTAACTAGTGGGAAATCATAGTTGGTGAACGTGTGTGCACGAATGGGTAGAAGTATCCAGGGGTTGCACACACGTCACTTGGGGACTGGGGATTCAAGGAGGTAAACAGCAAGTATGTCGGAGATTACCATCATGTTTGAAGATGTATGATTCCAACTAATAAACGCATGTTTATATAACAGACGAGACTTGTCCACTATATTGACACGAGCCTTCCACACACAGCCTTATCATATCATCACGACCACCGTTACATAGGCTGTTTTGGTGCCGTGACCAGGATCTCCAACATGGGACGTCGCGGAGATTGTTAACTCAATCGAAGATTGTTTTGTCTGCGTCTGGAGACGGATGTTATGGATGTTTTCAAGTAAATAATAAGAGACGCAACAACTGAAAGCCCGCCCAGGGGTAGTTGTTGTGATTTCTCGGTGTTTATTAAGGGGATCTCAGTCAAGGTCAGAAGGTTTGCTAATCTTGTTTTATAAAGAGACCCATATTTTTGTTATACCTGACTCACTAATATACAGTGCCTTGGTCCCTGACATATGCTGTTTTTTTGTTGGGGTCAAGAATTGCTATTTTACATTGAAAATTGTAAATGATGTAATGATGTCGTCACCGCTAGATGCATCCTACAACTTGTAAAGTAACCTTGTACCTCGGGAAATAAATTATGTCTACACCCGAATGATCAGCTCCAATTAGAACAGAGAAATCTCGAGAATGATAAAAATTTATGAGCATGGTCTCGGCTCACTGGACTGACTGTTTGAGGTTAAATCAAGGTCGATTTGCACTTTCTGTAATTCTCGAATCAAGCTGGTCAACAGTCACTTCAGCTAAGTGAAGGCATTGATGAATCTGTTCAACTTGTCTCAAGTCAAATTTGTTTCAATTGATTTAAATTGACCGTTGTTGGAACGCCACATAACACGTAATGTTCCGAGTGCTGAAACGGAGTGGCCATCGTCAGGCTTGAATCAATCCATCCATTGTTGACTTGCTCGTTTTTTCCGAAACGTATGGATGTTCCAGATATGCTGCCGTGAAATCTGGTTTTGCTGGAGCCGTTAACTGTTATCGTTTGAACTACAGTGAAGGTGACCTTGCTTGTCTGAAGGTAAAGTCCAGAGTTTTTAGCCAACGCTTAAAGTAAATCGATCAATCAATCGATCAATCAATCAATCAGTCAATCAATCGATCAATCAATCAAGCAATCAATCAGTCAATATTGTCTCGATCGTTATAATTTCAAATCCAGACGAGCACAATCAGCGGCATGAAAACAACTAGAAGGAACCGACTTTGATTGAAGTGAGAAATCCAGAGGCTCTTCTTTTTCTGTTCCTTTCAAGTTTGTCGATTAGAGTCCCTTTTATCAAGATTCGCGATTGGAACTGGAACCTTTTTCATCAAGATCCTCAGTTGGAATCTTTTTCATCAAGTTTAGGTAATGAATAATTTTAGCTTAATTAACAACATACACAATTGAACAGAATATTTCTTGATGCTTACTTTGAAATAATATTGTCTGAAAATATTTGTATATTATATTGCTTGATAATTTCCATTATAGAATTTTAAGATGGAGCCCCAGGATTTTTCTCAGGTACTGAGTGGAGTTGGTGGAGCAATATCAAAGTTGGACGCAGTATTAAGACAGCAAAGTGTAATCAGTGATGTTGAGAGATTTAATGGACAGGCGAACCAGTTTAAGAAATGGATTATTTCTATTGAGAAACATGCTTATCTAGTGAACGCTACAGATGAGGATAAAAAGAATTTAGCATATAGAACTAGTACAAGTCCTGTTTCTGACCATATAAGAAGAAAGCTAGAAGCTGGAGGAGGTGAAACCTGGGAACAATTTAAAGACGACCTAGCAAGAAAATACACAGAAATTACTGATCCACAACACGCATTCTCAGTGTTGCGACAGACGAGACAAAATACTACAGAAAGTGTACAGCTATACAGTGACAGGTTAATCAATTTAGCTGAAGAGTCATTTTTGGGACAGAATGTACGAGCTGAAGAAGTGGAACGGATGTTGGTGGGGATTTTTGTTGATGGGATTAGGTCAGATGGATTAAAATTTAAATTATTGAGAGAGAATCCTGCAAGATTGTCACAAGCGGTAGATATCGCTATACAAGAAGAAAGCTTGAGGAGAAGGTTTAGATTGAGGGTAGGACGAGAGTTAGGTAGTAGTTCGGAAGATAGAATTGAAGAACCTATGGAAATAGGACAGTATAGACATGGATGGAGAGGAAGACGAGGAGAAATACAGATGGTACAAAGAAACACTAACGTATATAATCAAGGTAGAGAAGGACAAGTGAGAAATACTGTAAGAAACATAGTGGGTAACACAAATAACACAAATGTGGTTTGTTGGGGATGCCACCAACGTGGGCACATTTTTTGCTTCTGTGGTAACAGACGTGTCACATCGAATACACAAAATAATAGAGGTGCTCAGACGAGTACACAGAATAGAACTGCAAATAGCAGATCAGCAAATGGGAATTATGGAGAAATGCAGAGAAATTTTAGAAGGTCAGGAAATCAGGGAAATTGGCATCCCGCTTACTGAACAGGATCGGCAGTAGGGGGGAAGATAGTAAGATCCAAAAGATGAATCAATGTATTAAAAACCCAAATGGTGAGTATAATAGGACAGTTAGAAATAAAAAACACAAGAAGTTATCTCCCCAAGTCGAGATAAAACAGTTATCACTAAATATGGTTGATCCTAGCTCATGTATAGTAGAAATAGGAAAATATAAAGTTAGAACATTAGTTGACTCGGGAGCGCAAGTTAGCGTGATTAAAGAAACATTTTTATATCGAATGTTAAACAATTGTAAAATATTTAGAATTCAGGAGAATCTTCATTCGGTAACTGGACACAAATTAGAAGTGCTTGGACAAACGATGATAAATTTTAAATTAGGAGGGATAAATGTTAAGCATATGTTCCATGTGGTCAAGGATTTAAATAGAAATATGATATTGGGTAGAGATTTTTTATTGAAAAATGGGGTGAGACTTTTTTTTGATTTGCATAAATTAAAATTCCAAGATGTTTATGTAGATTTAGAAGAGGATATGCATGTGTCGACACTAGTTAGAGTCAAAACGACCATGAATTTGAAACCACAAACGGTTAATTTAATACAGGCAAAAATGAAAAAAAAACCATACTTTTCGGTTGGACAAACATTTAAAATAATGGAATTAGAGAGAGAAATAATACAGGAACCTGGTTTAGAAGTTACCGATGGGTTAATAGTATTAGATAAACATCTCAGCTTTCCAGTGATGCTCCTAAATAATACAGGAAAAAATATTAAATTATATAGAGGTTGTGTAATCGCTAAAGTAGCGTATAATGAGAATAACATGTTAACTATAGAAAAAGAAAACATGTTGAGAAATGATTATTTAGAAACTCCCATGGTTAGAAATAATGTCAAAAATAAGTATAAAAGAAGCTGGAAAAGACGAAATGATGAATTGATCCATACATTTAAGAAACATCCATCTCAAATAGATACAGTTGACAAAAAGACAAGAGAACAAGAATTGTTGTCACAATTAAAAGCTCCACCGGAGAATAGGGAAATATTAGAAAAATTGGTGAAAGAAAATCAAGACGTTTTTGCGGTTAGTGATTTAGAATTGGGTAAGACAAAAACAGTTACAATGGAGATAGATACGGGAGACCATCCACCAATCAGTTTAAAACCATATAGAACTCCATTAAGAAATAGAGAAGTTGTTGAAAAGGCAATAGAAGATATGTTGAAAGCAGGGATAATAACAAGATCAAAATCAGAGTGGTCATCTCCGGTCGTCATCGTGGCCAAACCTGATGGTTCGAGTAGGTTCTGTTGTGACTATCGGGCGTTGAACAAAATCACTAAGAATATAGCGTACCCATTGCCGGTGACTGATGATATTTTGGGGTTGCTTAATGGCTCCACATTCTTCACGACGTTAGACGCAAGATCAGGATTCTGGTGTATCCCGATGTCGGAAGACGCTCAAAAGAAGAGTGCTTTTTGTACTCATATGGGTTCTTACGAATTCCTACGTATGCCATTCGGGGTTCAAACTGCTCCGTCTCACTACATGCTCTTAATGGATGAGGTGTTAGAGGGTATGAAAAAGTTTGCATTGGCCTACATTGACGACATTCTGATTTTTACAGCAGGAGATGTGGATGATCATTTAAAACATATTAGATTAGTATTCGACAGATTAAGAATACATGATGTTAAATTGAAGCTTAGTAAGTGCCAGTTTTTAAAAACAGAAACAAAATATTTGGGGTATATTATAAATAGAGACGGAATTAAACCAGACCAAGACAAGATAAAGGCTATTAAAGAATTACCTCCTCCAACTAACATAAAGGAAGTACGGGCGTTTATAGGAACTTGTGGGTATTATAGGCGCTTTGTCCCAGCGTTTTCAAAGATAGCAGAACCTATTACTAATTTAACGGGCAAATACGCTAGATTGAAGTGGGATGATGAGTGTCAAAAAGCGTTCGAGTTTTTAAAAAATAGCTTAACAGTGGTACCACTATTGACGCATCCAGACTTGAATAAACAGTTAATACTATATACCGATGCTTAGGATAATGCTATAGGAGCGTGTTTGGTTCAACCATATGAAGGAAAAGAATCTGGAATACTAGGTGTTAAAAATGAAAGGCCAATCTATTTCTTGTCTCATAATCTCAGCAAGTCTCAAAGGAAATGGCCGATTATTGAGAAAGAAGCTTATGCTATACACTACGCTCTCCAAAAACTAAATTACTACTTACATAACGCCAATTTTATTATTAGAACTGATCACATGCCATTAAAGTCTATATTAGAAGCACCAATACAAAATAGGAAAATACAAACGTGGGCATTGAATCTACAGGGATACAATGCTAAAGTAGAATATGTTTCAGGGAAACATAATACGTGCGCCGATCTTTTGTCTAGGATCCCGTATCCACAGTCATCAGGAAACATGGAAGATGAAGCTGAACCAGAGATAGACGATCGAAACTGGCAAGTAAATATATTAGATTCTGCCATAATAAATAGAGAAGACTTTGAGAGTTTACCGTCGGATCAAGAGTCTGAACCTAGAACAGAAGACCCACATTTAGAACAGTTTAATATGAAAGTTGAATAAGAATTAGATCCAAAAATAGTACAGATAAAAAGAAAACTGAAAGAAACAAGGGAAAATAGTTTTAAAAGAAAATTTGTAGAGCTACAAGAAGACAATCAATTATATTATATCAGTGAAAAAGGTGAGGGAGTAAGAAAATATATTCCGAAACATTTAGAACGAGAAGTCTTAAAGGCATATCACGATAATAATGGTCATTTTGGACGGGATAAGTTAGTTAAGGCTATTAGCAGTAAATATTACTGGCCGAATTTATTTAAAAGCGTATATGAATATGTTGAAGCATGTGAAAAGTGTAGGTTAAGAAACATGAAGATAATTAAATGTCCCTTACAAGATACTGATATTCCTCAATTTCCAATGCAGAAAGTAAGTTTGGATATTTCAGGTCCTCATCCAAAAACATTATCGGGAAATGTATACCTACTACATATCGTAGATTCATATAGTCTCTGGCCAGAAGTTTATCCAATTCCAGACAAGAGTTCTGATTCAGTTATAAATATGCTTTTACAAGAATTTATACCAAGGTTTGGGTGTCCACAAATAATACTTACAGACAATGGGAAAGAATTTGTAAATAGAAAGTTTGAAAAATTGGTAAAAGATTTGAATATAAAACACATTAAGACTTCATATTACAGACCATCTTCGAATGCCAAAAATGAGCGACAACATAGGACATTATACAACATACTAGCGAAAAATGTAGAAGAACACGATATGGATTGGGATCTTTATTTGGGAATAGCATTAGCGGCGATCCGTACACACCAAAATGAAGGAACAGGTTTCTCACCATTTTACTTAGTACATGGGAGAGAACCAATATTACCAATTGACAATTTATTAACGCCTAGGAGAAAATATGTGGGGGAGGATTTTCAGGAAACAAGATTGCAAGAAATGCACAAAGCACATATACGTTTAAGAAATAATATAATTAAGGCTCGAGAAAGACAGAAGAAATATGCAAATAAAAATGCACACTTACAAGAGTTCAACATAGGTGATAGAGTTTATTACAAAAAACATAGGAAAAACTCTAAGTTTGATGCTCATTGGGTGCCGGGATATTATATTTTAGAAAAAAAGGGTCCAGTATCATATACTATTAAGAATCAAGTTACAGGGCATGTTGCACGTTCACATGTAGAGCACTTAAGACGGGATAATGAGGAAAAAGATGCAGAGAATAATAATAATTATTATTATTCAGAAGAAATATTGTCAGATGGACAGATTATCAGACAAACGGAATATCCAATACCTATAGAGAATGGGAAACAAGTAACAACAGCATCTACTACAGCTGAACAAGAAGAAACAATACCAAAAACAGTCATGACAGAGGAAAACAACACGTATGACGGTTATAATAGTGAAGAATCAGTCAAGGAAAAAATAGAAGCTCCATTTATGAATACAAGACAGGCAGTAAAAAGAAAGTTGGATAGACAGAAAGAAAAAGAAATTAAGAGGCAAAGGAAATTCAGAGTGAATTCCTCAAGTGATGAAGATATGCCACTGTTTGAAAATTTATTAAGACGTCAAGACAGGAAAATTAGATTGGATTTGGAAAGGAAGAGATTAGCGGTTGCTAGTAGTGGTTATACAGATGCGGAACAAGAGATGGATGAAAAGTCAGAAACTGATGAAGATGCTGATATGAAAGAAGATAGTTCTCCTCAGGAGGATGGCGACATTGACGTAGATATTGCACTTATAGAAAAAAAATTTGAAGCTATTAAGAAAATGGAGAAGGGATAAATAGCGTGGTAGAATATTCTGCAGATTGCAGATAGAAGAAGAAGTTAGACACGGTATTTCTGAATTTCTAAGGAAGGAAGTTGGCAAATAACTTAATCAAGAGTTGTTGGGATGAGTAGACATAATATTGTAGTAAGTTAAGACTTATTGATATAGGCTTTATTATCATTTTGATTTTTAAGTTGAAGTGTTGAGTTTTTCTTAGACGGAAAATAATTGATTAGTAGTCATAATATGTATGTATATATATGGTCTTTCATTTCATCACATATGTTTAATTTGATTAATGTGTGGGGATAAAGATGATGTCAAAGAATGAGGGGGTTGATATTGTTTAATCTATTGTTGTTAACTTAGCTGATTATTTTTACAAAACTTTGGTTTTATTGAGTTAACCTGAGTGTGTTTAAAATGATTCCTAACTTGACGTTCAGTTATGGGAAAAATGAAGAGTGGTTTTTGGGAACTTACAGAAAATGTGAAACAGACGACTTAAAGTTGAGTTGTTTAACGTATATAACGTTTATAAATAGAAATGGAGGGTGAAACATGGTTGAGTTAAGGGGGAAGTTGTGGTGGTTAGCGAAGTGACTCAGTATGTTGTAATGGAGGAGTAGTGGCTAGGGGTATCAGCAACAATTGATATTACATGTGGTTTGGAAAGAGTTAAAATGGGGGATTGAATTAGGGACTACATTAGACAGTTCGTAATGTAAATACATGGGTTGAAATAGGAGCTGGGTTGAACAGCGTTTAATGGGAGAATATGGGGGGAATGCCAGGTTGAGTTTTGGCATTTAAATAAGTGGACACTGGAAGAAGAAGACTGTACTTAACAGTATACTAATAATTTGGAGGTTTTGAAGGAATAGTTGAACTTGACGAGGTGAATAATACAAAAGGTGGTAGTTTTGGATCAAAGTAATTTTTTGATAACAACAATTATTATTGACGGAAATGAAGATAAATTTTGGAAACTTTATTTTATAAAGTTTTGAGAATGCATGGGAAGAGAAATGTGATTACTTCTTACTTTTTCCTTACTTTCTATATTTTTTTAGGTGCGCACCTACCCAATCTAACCTACCCAATCTAACCAACCTAACTAAACTTTTTTCCTGTCTATCCTGGAATAGCGAGAATGTGAATAAGTGAGAAAAAGATAAGGGAAATATCTTCAATTTTTGTCAATCATAATTTAGATGGACACTTTAAAAGCGGTTCGCTTATAGAGAGTTTTGTAAAGAGTTTTTCTGGAGAACTTTATAATGAATTTTGTAGAGAGTTTTGTATTAATGATATTGTATGAAGCATGTCTCTGGTTAGCATTTGGCTATGATGAGATAGGAGGATGAGAATTGAGTTAGGAAATATATGGGATTGTTGGGCAGGTGTGGTATAGAGCCGTAGAGTTAAGTGGTTAAGAGTTGGGGTTGAGACTTTTTCAGGGAAAAAGTCTCCTTGAAGAAGGGGAGGTATATGTAACAGTAAAGGGAGTTAGCTTAGGAGTAGAGAGTTAAGGAATGCTGCGCATTCATTAACTAGTGGGAAACCATAGTTGGTGAACGTGTGTGCACGAATGGGTAGAAGTATCCAGGGGTTGCACACACGTCACTTGGGGGACTGGGGATTCAACGAGGTAAACAGCAAGTATGTCGGAGATTACCATCATGTTTGAAGATGTGTGATTTCAACTAATAAACGCATGTTTATATAACAGACGAGACTTGTCCACTATATCGACACGAGCCTTCCACACACAGCCTTATCATATCATCAATACTACTGTTATAATAGATTAGACGGGATGGCAGAGAGTTTACAACATGGGATAGATTAGGCAGAATGGCAGAGAGTTTACAACATGGGATAGATTAGACGGGATGGCAGAGAGTTTACAACATGGGATAGATTAGACAGGATGGCAGAGAGTTTACAACATGGGATAAATTAGGCAGAATGGCAGAGAGTTTACAACATGGGATAGAGTAGACGGGATGGCAGAGAGTTTACAACATGGGATAGATTAGACAGGATGGCAGAGAGTTTACAACATGGGATAGTTTAGGCAGAATGCCAGAGAGTTTACAACATGGGATAGAGTAGATGGAATGGCAGAGAGTTTACAACATGGGATAGATTAGACGGGATGGCAGAGAGTTTACAACATGCGATAGATTAGGCAGAATGGCAGAGAGTTTATATCATGGGATAGATTAGACAGAACGGTATGGCTAACAGATTAGCAGAAAGTCAGAGGTCATATTTACCAACATCAACTCCCCAGGCAGAGGGATACCTCTTAGCCTTTCTTTGACACATTTATTATTGTTGATGACTTCCTTGACGACAATTAGAACGATGATGGACACAAATGTTGACGACAGCTCCAGCAGGTTTGTCTTGTGGATATTTAAGAAGAAATCCTTATATGCCTGTGGGGAAAAAACCAAAGACTTTATAACGAAAGAACTTTATTGAGTCAGTTTGAGTCAAGAAACGACATCATAGTACTCTGGAAATTCCTATATGCGCTCCGTCCTCATCTTCAACAACCAGCGAAGATTTCCAATACTGATGGTATCAGCTGTAGTCTGTTTATGTGTTATGTGATTTCAGACCCGCTGTCTGGATCATGCGTCGTACCTTTCCTCGGACTACTGAGTGTCGGCTTGTATCCCAGTCACTCCCTGTCGCACCATTCGCTGCAGGCAATGATGGCCTATTTGTTCTTTCACACTGTGCACGTGAACCTAAAGAGTCCTGGTCACATGAGGATGACCAGCCGCCGCTGCTCGGGCTGTGCCAGTGAAGGTACTCAACCTAGTGACATCCGTCCCGTTCCCACGAGAGAAGTCATACACCCACCAGGTGACCATCCACCTGGACAAAGACACTGGTACATTCAACCATTTGACATTACTAACCTTGCTCTCCGGCAGTCTTTATGATGAGAGCATCCAACAAGACTGCTCTCTAAATTCCACTTAGGAATAGGGTGACATTCCCAACAGTCACCTTCCCCATGTATTCACATTGTCTGAGTTCTTCTACGAAACTTATTTGTTTAGTCCTTCGTTGAAAAAGAGTTGGGTTCAGTCTTTGAGTGGGTCTATGATTGATTAGAATTCTAATACTGTGTAGTCTTGTGTCCATTCTCTTGGGTGGGACGACTTGGGGAAGAAAAAGTGTGACGGAAGAACATTACACTGGAATCGAGAAATAACGGCAGGTGATGAGGGTCCCACCCTGTCCTGTTAATGTCAGCATGGTCCAGCAGATAAGAGAGCTTGCTCATAATTAATTTCTAGTATGCTGATGTCGAGGTAGTGGGTTTAAGCCCTACACTTGTCATTAGGACTAAAATATTGACTTCTCGTCCTTGACTTGGGGACGTAAATTGCACGTACCTCTTAAGTCGGTGTAGGTTCACCTGATTGCAACGGACAATGGTAATAGGCACAGATAATCCATGAGTGGAAATCAGTCCAGTGCACTTTAAGTGTATTGACTAAGCTTGAGTTCAAGACGAGGGTACGCAACATCAGAAAGAGGTAGTCCTCATTTTGATGGCCACATCATGAGAAGAAAAAAACACTTTCCTCCTCATCGCTATGTCTCTTTCCTTCCTGTCTTTGCCTCTCCCTTCTTCTCTGTCTCCCCGAATGCCCCCTCCTCCTCCCTCTGACGCTCACCTTCCTTTTCCCTGTTACTCTCTGTCTTTCTGTCCCTCTGTCTCCTCCAACTCTCTGTCGCTTTTCATACCTCTCTGTCTCTTTCTCTCTCTCTTTCTGTCTCTTTCTCTCTCTGTCTCTCACTGTCTGTCTTCTTCAACTCTCTTTCTCTTTTTCCGCCCTTCTGTCTTTCCTTCGTTCTCTCAGTCTCTCCCCCAGTGTCTCTACCTCTCTCCCTCCCGCAATTAGCTACCCTCTGTCTCTCTTTCCCGCTCGATCTCTCACTGTATTTTCCTCTCTCTCTCTCTCTCTCTCTCTCTCTCTCTCTCTCTCTCTCTCTCTCTCTCTCTCTCTCTCTCTCTCTCTCTCTCTGAATCAATCAAACACTATCTCAACCCTCACTCTCCCCTATATTAACACAACATAACAAACACACTATACAGGTTAATTATCTTCACTGAATATCCCGTAGAAGCTACATAAATTATAGCTGTTCTAATGCCGACCTTTGACCTATCCCAGAGCTGTCTTACTGTCATGAGCCGAAATGTGAGCCCGTAGATAGGTAGTGAGCAAATGATATATACTGACAGTCTTTTAGTCGAAGAGTAAAAGTGTGACTATGTTATCGTGTGAACTGTGAAAAAGGCTATTAGAGAACGAAAACGAACCGGTCTCATGTTGTTCTTGGGGTTCGTAGATGTTTTTTAACATTATATGGTAATGCCGTGCTAACATAATGGTGTGGCTTAGTCAACTCAAGGCCAGCTCTATAATCTGGACAATGGGAAGAATCATCGTCTCAACACAGTTATCTTGTTATCATACGCAAATATGAACAAGATCGGGTCATGATACTTGAGGACACGCATCTAAACCCATATATTAGGCAACCCACACTCAGCAAGCATTTGTGTATCTGGCCAATGTCAACGGGTTACTCCCGACATCTTAAAGGGTTAACTTTAAGTAATTACCATAATCACCACGAGCAGTCATCACTGCGATTCAGGGCAAACTCATTGTACACCAGGAGGGACCGAATATCGACCCATGGTATTAATCGGACATCTTCATGATTATAAACTATGGCATTCAGACCTGCCTCAAAGTTGTCTCAGCGCTATCTCAGAGCTGTCTCAGACCTATCTCAGACTTATCTCAGGGTTGTCTCAGAGCTATCTTAGGCGTGTCTGAGAGCTGTCTCAGACTTATCTCAGAGCTGTCTCAGGCCTGTCTCAGAGCTATCTCAAACCTGTTTGAGAGCTGTCTCAGAGCTATCTCAAAGCTGTCTCAGACCTGTCTGAGAGCTGTCTCAGACCTGACTCAGAGCTGTCTAGAGCTGTCTCAAGTTTTCTCAGAGCTATCTCAGAGTTGTCTCAGAGTGTTGTCGGAGCTGTCTCAGAGCTGTCTCAGCGCCAGGGTAATTGCACGCCCACAACAATCTATTTCGTCACGATAGGCACATTTCTAGCCTGCAACTTGCTCTCGTCTGCACAAATTACCGTCACTACAAAAATTAAACCCTAGTCCAGAACTCGTGGATGAGTGAATTAGCTTGAACTTTTCGTTCAAGCTTACACTTCTGACACCACAATTACCCTTGCCTGTCAACAACTCAACTGACAGGCATCATCGGGTACTTCTCCCACACCCTACAAGGAAACTTGCAAGTCGTGTGCGAGGAAAATAAATGGTACATTTTATTGCCGTTGGCTCGCTACAATCAGTAAACAGTCGCTATTGGAACACACAACATAAAGCCACAGAATTATCTATCACAAGCCGCTAACCCCTATGCTAACTTTCTATCTAATTAGTTAAACACAAAACCCTATCGCTACTCTAACGAGGTGCACACTACAAGTCCTGTCCTCCCGTCCGACAATCTTTCATCCCGTGGTCACACACCACGCGGATTCACCTTCACCTTGGTGCGTGTTGCCTCACATGGCACGCTGATGGCAGACGTGGTATGTTGAGTGTATACTCACTTCTCTGTGGCTACCACGAGGCGTGATGTTATCTTGATTAGAGTGCAAACTCTCTGAACAACGCCTGCGTGTCTCATGAGGGAATGGTTAACCATCTCTGATTACCTCATCTCCCATGCCCTTCCCTCGGGCACCGTATCCCCTCATGGTCTCTTCACGCTTGACTGCTCTTCCTGGCGGAGGGGATGCGGTCGAGTCTTTGACACTGTACGCCTAATGTAGATCTTCAAGCATCCTTGTCGACATGATAAGGATGCTTGAAGATCTACAAATTGATGGAAAAGACCTTAGACTTCTAAAAAAAAAAAACATCTATTGGAAACAACAAGCTGTCATCAGAATTGATAACGATGTAGGTCAATATCAGCCTATTAAAAGAGGTGTGAGACAGTGATGTGTAATGTCTCCAGATCTTTTTTTCCCTGTACAGTGAAAATATTTTCAGAAATATAGAAGATATGGAAGGAATCATCATTGGGAGAACAATACATCAATAACATTAGATATGCAGATGATACAGTCTTGATTGCAGACAATGAACAGGACTTGCAAAATTTAGTAGATGCGGTTGTTACACACTGTGAACAACTAGGATTAGAACTGAATATTAAGAAGACACAGATTATGATCGTCTCTGGGAAGAAGGAAATGCCACATTGTGATATACGAGTAGATGGGTATAGTCTTAAACAAGTGAATCGATACTGTTATCTCGTCACAGTCATAACATTTGATGGGAGATGCCTTGAAGAGATTAGAACAAGAATTGCCATTGCGAAGGTAGCCTTTTGCAAGATAAAAAACATACTGACCAAAAAAATAATATCAATTGAAACGAGAAAAAGATTATTGAAGTGCTACATAGAACCTATACCTTTGTATGGATGTGAAGCGTGGACAATAAGCAGTCAAGCTGAAAAACAGCTGATGGCTGTAGAAATGTGGTGTCTGAGGAAAATGCAAAGAATATCATGGATAGACAGAAAGACCAATGAACAAGACCTTCAAGAAACAATTGAAGATCGTAAACTGATTAGAGTCATCAGGCGTAGACAGTCAACATTTTTGGGCATGTTATGAGAAGAAATTACTTGGGAACTTGGTGACGACTGGCAAGATCGAAGGGAAGAGACCAAGGGGAAGACCTAGAAGTAAATACCTGGATGACTTGGCCACATGGCATGGTCGAGACAGAAACACGGAGCTGATCCACGACTCTGGTGATCGAGTGAGATGGCAGAACATGACCGCCCACGCTTATCGGCATGGCACATGATGGATGGATGGTACGCCGAAAATATAATGAGAAATGTAAGAGATGATATAAACAGATATGATGCCCTAAATATCGGTGGTCATGACATACCAGAGATTCGGTATGCTGATGATACAGTATTGCTATCCACATCACATAATGATATAGAAAACATAATAACCTCAACAGTAAGAAATAGTGAATATCACAACTTATATCTTAACATAGCAAAACCATAGATAATTCATACAGATAAAACTACTATGGAGGAAGAAATCTATGTTAATGAGGGAAAATTGGAGGTGGTGGAAAATTTTAAAATCTTGGGTCACTGATTGCCGAGAATGGTGACACATTGAAAGAAATTGAACGATGACTATCAATTGCTCTTCAAAGACTAAAACAACTGAATAACTTATGAAGTGGGACAGATAGAACTACAAAAATTAGATGTTTAAGAGCATGCATCTTTACTATTGCAACATACGCCTGTGAGACCTGGACACTTACTAAACAAGCTGAACAGCGCATAAATGTCTTTGAATACAAATGTTATAGACGGGTTTTAAGAATATCTTGGGTAAAGAAAAGAACAAATGCATCCATACTTCAGGAGCTGAATATTGAAGATGGTTGGCTATTATAAAGACGATAAAACAAAGAATCTTGAAATATTTTGGTCACTTGAAACGCCATGAAAGTTTGAAGAGAACAATAATGGAGGGGTATATGCCTGGAAAGAGAGGAAGAGGGAGGCCAAAGAGAAGATGGGTGCAGGATGTGGCGGATGATCTCCAGATTGGTGTATTGGACGCGGGGCATATTGCTTGTGATCAAGAAATTTTCCGGAAGGTTGTTATGGGAGCGAGGTTATGCTACTGAATGAATGAATGGATGCATGAATGAATGAATGAATGAATGAATGAATGAATGAATGAATGAATGAATGTTCTCTTTTACAATCCCTGAGACGTATTAGGTGTATGGTGAGAGCCCTAATTTCTATAGCCCGGTGGACAATCGACAGATGATTTTTCCGATATCATCCCCGCCGCGTTTACTTCGTACGACATTTCCTGGTCCCCATTTAAGGTGTAGGTTCATTTGTTTCTCTGTCCGCCCATGCTAATCTTTGAATAAACACACATAGTAATGTTTGGCGTGAGAGGAAGGCAGTAGGGACTAGAGACTAGAGGACACACTAAACAACATAACAATTGACAATTACAGTTACATACTTTTGTAACGGTCTGTATATGCGACAAATGTTGAAGCAGCAACAATGTACTTGTGTGGCAAATTATTTTAGAAACATTCCTCCACATAGGAAGCTTTGAAGACTTACTAGAATCAGTTTAAAGGGTCCGCTATATCTTTGCACTTTGACTCCGAAGGCGACCTTGACCTGGCTGGAAAACACGTGAATTGCTGCCCCTGTTGTAAACCCGGAAATGAGAGGGTCAGACAGGAAGGCCGTCACGAAGCCTAGCCGCATTATTCCTAAAGTGATCTGCAAAGGTTCAACACAACCAGCATTTATTATTACTAAAGTTATCTGCAAGGGTTCAACACGACAGCATCATTTATTATTCATGAAGTGGTCTGTACAGGTTCAACACGACAGCATTTAGCTATTTCTTAGCGTGTGTATTTACTGCACCTTATACTTGGGAAATACTCTCCTTTCCTTCGTTATCAATGGCATGCTTTCTTCCAGCATTCATTTGACAATGTTCTGTTTATATGAATGTAACATGCAGCATAGATAACTGATGCAAGAAGGATGAGTGATTGGGAGGGCCGAATGTATTAGCTTATAAGATGGGCCTGCGAGTCTAGTTTGTGGCCCGTTAAAAATAATGTTCGTTCGTTGTATGTTCGTTCGTTCGTTTGTTCAGTCGCTGAGCTTGAGCCATTGTCGTTGACATCTACTGACGTCTTCTGCCACTGACCAACAACCATGGCCAACGTTGGAGAGAATCTTATCCAGTTACAGAATCCATCTCAGCAGGCACTGCGGTACCAGAAGCTGACCCTGGCTGTGAGTCTGTGCTGTCAGAGAGCTGTCGCTTGTTGTAGTCACGAATGCACGAAGGAATAGGTGGCTAGTGTGTTCCTCTGTTAGCGGATGGCGTCTTACTCTCCTCCGACCACGTTCAAACAGTATCACCGTTGCACCCTATCAACTACTCCGACCAGGCAGTACATTGTATATGATGTATGCTGCTACTGACTCCATCCATCATGTGCCACGCCGGAAAGCGTGGGCGGTCATGACTCGCCATTCCACCCGATCACCAGAATCGTGAATAAGCTCAGTATCAGTGTCTCGACCATGCCATGTGGCCTAGCCATCAGGTATTTACTTCTCAGTCTTTCCCTTGGTCTGTTCCCTTCAATCTTGCCAGTTGTCACTAAGTTCTCCAATCCATTTCTTCTCATAACATGCCCAAAAAATTTTGACTGTCTACGTCTAATTCTCTAATCAGTTTACGATTTTCATTTGTTTCCTGTAATACTTGGTCATTGGTTTTTATGTCTGTCCATGGTATTCTTTGCATTCTCCTCAGAAACCACATTTCCACAGCCATCAGATGTTTTTCAGCTTAACTGCTCATTGTCCAAGTTTCACATGCATACAAAAGTACAGGCTCTAGGTAGCACCTCAACACTCTTGTTTCTCGTTTCAATCGACATCTTTTTATTGGTTAGTATATACATGTGCATTAATAACGGATTTATGATGTGACGTACCCTATTCATTCTCTACTTGTAAAATCTTTCGGCACACATAATTTCGATCACCAGTCTAATTTCCGTACATGGGATTTTTAGGCAATGAATGAATCACCAAAAACGAGAAGTAGATTGTGAGGTTTATTAGAATACGATTACAAGTAATAAAATGGACGTTGCGGCTAAAGCTTTCGTCAGCACATAATAAACAAACACAAACAGACACAAAATTACATGAAAAACACTACATTAAAACACAACGGTTATAACACACACACAATGGACTTGGCAAGTTTACGTTCAGTAGATTGCCATTGCTTTCTGAACGACCGGCTCCCATACCAACACGTTAACACCCAGCGCGACACGGTCTGCTGCCAAATCGGTCGCAGCTGTGTTTCGAACGCAGGTAAGCGGAATTACGAAACGCGTCCGTAACCTCTATGCCACGGAGACGGGATGGACAGATTTCTGTCGTGAAATATACCATAATCCATCCATCCATCATGTGCCATGCCGGTAAGCGTGGGCGGTCATGTTCTGCCATCTCACTCGATCACCAGAGTCGTGGATCAGTTCCGTGTTTCTGTCTCGACCATGCCACAATGCCAAGCCATCCAGATACTTGTTTCTAGGTCTTCCCCTTGGTCTGTTTCCCTCGATCTTACCAGTTGTCACCAAGTTCTCCAAACCATTTCTTCTCATAACATGTCCAAAAAATTGTGACTGTCTACGTCTAATGTCTCTGATCAGTTTACGATCTTCATTTGTTTCTTGAAGGACTTGTTCATTGGTCTTTCTGGCTGTCCATGGTATTCTTTGCATTTTCCTCAGAAACCACATTTCTACAGCCATCAGATGTTTTTCAGCCTGGCTGCTCATTGTCCAAGCTTCACATCCATATAAAAGTACAGGTTCTATGTAGCACCTCAACACTCTTTTTCTCGTTTCAATTGACATCTTTTTATTGGTCAGTATGTTTTTCATCTTGCTAAAGGCTACTTTTGCCATGGCGATTCTTGTTCTAATCTCTTCCAGGCATCTCCCATCAGATGTTATCACTGTTCCGAGATAATTGTACCTATTCACTTGTTGAAGAATATTCCCATTTACTTGTATATTACACTGTGGTATTTCGTTCTTCCTAGTGACGACCATAATCTGTGTCTTTTTACAATTTAATTCTAACCCTTGTTGTTCACTGTGTGTAACAACCGCATCTACTAAATTTTGCAGGTCCTGTTCATTGTCTGCAATTAATACTGTATCATCTGCATATCTAATGTTATTGATGCATCGTCCCCCAATGTTGATTCCTTCCATATCTTCAATATTTCTGAAAATATTTTCACTGTACAGGGAAAACAGATCTGGAGACATTACACATCCCTGTCTCACACCTCTCTTAATAGGCTGATATTGGCTTATTTCATTATCAACTCTTATGGCAGCTTGTTGTTTCCAATATATGTTTTTTACAAGTCTAAGGTCTTTCCCATCAATTTGTAGATCTTCAAGCATCCTTATCATGTTGACATGTCTCACTTTATCAAAAGCCTTTGTGTAGTCAATAAAGCAAAGGTGTAGATCTTTGTTTACTTCTATAGAACGTTCGATTACGGTTCTCAGTATATACACAGCATTTACTGTACCCTTGCCTTCTACAAACCCACATTGTTCTTCTCCTATTTCAGGTTGTATTTTCCTCCTCACTCTTTGCATGATAATTCTTAGCAAAATCTTCGTGATGTGACTCATTATACTAATTGTTCGATGTTGATCACATTCCAAGGCTCCTGATTTCTTTGGGATTGCAATAAATACAGAATTACATAACTCATGAGGTATACTTCCAGTATCATATATTGTATTAAGCAGACTGGTAACTTTATCTATTCCATATTCTTCTAAAGCATTAATCATTTCTGTTGTGACGCTGTCTGGACCGGGGGTCTTGCCAGATTTCATATGATTAAGAGCATTTTGAACCTCCATCTTCAAAATTGTTGGCCCTTCATTATTATTCTGAACATCATACTGTTCGTCTCTGTTATCGTCATAAAGGTTTTTCACGTAATCTGACCATACATGTAAAATCTGTTCTTTTTCTATTATGACTCTTCCATCTTTTGTCTTTAGGCAGCCTGCTGATGTACGTGTTCTTTGATTGGTAAGCTCCTGAATACTTTTGTGCATTAGTTTCGCATTTTTACTGTTGTGTTGTTTTTCAATTTCTCTGCAATTTTTCTCAAGCCATGTTTCTTTTGCCTCCTTACATAAGGTTCTGACTTTTCTGTGAATTTCTTCATATTTGGCAGGATTATTTTTGTTCTGTCTTCTTGTTTCCATTAGTTGCAAAATTTCTTCAGTCATCCATGTCTTACGGCCCACTTTCTTTACTTTTGGAATAGTTTTTTCTGCTGCACAACTGATTGAATTCTTCAGCATTTCCCATTGATCATCTACATCTTGAAATAGGATCTCCAGATCAGACAATAAATCAAATTTGTTCTTTACTTCTATGTTAAAATTATCTTGTATTTCTTTGTCAGTTTTCAATTTGCACAAGTCATATTTAGGGTTTCCTGCTGTATACTTGACTTTCTTTAACTTAACCCTCAATGTGCCAGTAATTAATCTGTGATCACTGTAACAGTCTGCATTTGGAACTGTTTTTACAACTGTTAACGCATTTCGAAACCTTTTGCTAATCAGGATGTAATCTATCTGGTTTTTAATCCTGCTGTCTGGACTCCTCCATGTCCATAATCTTCTAGGATGTTGTTTAAACCAGGTGTTTCCTACCACCATTTCTTGTTCTTTTGCCCATTCTACAAGTCTGTAACCTCTTTCATTTCTCTCTCCCAAACCATGGTTGCCTACACTGCATCCATCGCTTTGCTTTCCTATTTTTGCGTTGAAATCACCCATTATGATATTTATTTCTGATTTTTTACAGTTCTTCAAAGCAGATTCAATGTCATTATAAAATTCCTCTATGCTTTCTTCACTGCTTTCACTTGTTGGGGCATATACTTGAATGACATTTATTTTAAAAGGTCTTCCGTTTAATTTTACTAATATAACTCTGTCTGACACAGCCCAGTATCCTTTGACAGAATTTGATGTTTGTTTATCTAACATAATGGCTACACCTCTTTGCTGTTCTTCTCCCCCAGAGTAAATAATCTTACAATCCTCTCCTGTCCTTATGCAGTGTCAATACCATAATACAGATATTTAAAAAAAAAAAAAAAAAAACCCTTGTTATACTGATGTCGTGGTTTTGGTCGAGAAAAATGAAACATAGTTACAAAGATGATAGGTATAACTGGAATAGAAAGTTAACACAAATGACTTAGTCTGAATAATTAAAACACAAACAGAAGTAATAGTATTTATACAGAAAGTTTGTCTTCCAAAATGGAACATCGAAGTGAATGGAACCAATCGGGAACAAGTCAAGATATTTAACTGGGATGTGCCATGGGATAATTAATAGTCTTTAACGACTTCTTGTAATTGACGTGGGCTTATATATCGCCGAAATGTTGCCATTGTGTTATAAAGCATGTCAACTACCGTATTAGCAACTTTTAAGTCACAACTATGACACACCCCTACTTCCCATTTTCCGCCATCCATTTTTATTTGGTTAACACCTACTCTTTGTTTGGCCCTGAATCTGTTAAGTTGTTGGGTACTTTAATAACAGCTGGCGGGAGATGTATTTATGCAGATAAATGTTAAGTTGAGTTGAGTCAAAAACCGACATCACGGCATTTGGGACATTCCAATGCGAGCTCAGTCCTCATTTTCAACGGCAAGCGAAGAGCCCCAATACTACGGGTCACCAGTTGTAGTCTGACCATGTGTTCCTCTGACCTGTCCTCGGAGTCCTGGGGCACAGTGTCAATTTTTATGAAAGAGCACGATCGACTGTTCTCTTTGTCATGTGTTCATGATGATGATGATGATAATGATGATGATGATGATAATGATGATAATGATGATGATGATGATAATTTATTTTACGATTCCGTGCTTTACACTTGAGCGTAATCTACACACTGCTACTACTACCAGTAGTTGCTACTAGTGGTGTTGCACTTGGCTGATTTTGCATGGGAGTTAACTCTCCCTGTTACAAGTGTCCCTCGCCATCACACCAACTCTTTACTTCATATGGGAGATGGAAGACGTTGCCATAAACGTCATGTTGATTTTCTAGATACGTTTACATTCAGTAGTTGGCCATTGCTTTCTGAACGAGAACTCAACGTTGAAATGCAACAGGCCTATGTAGGGAACGATCCCCTTACACCGCCATAAGCGCAGCGGAAGTTCAAGGGCAAGCATATTAAACCCCGCGGCCTGGCAAACTGCAGTTTACAGGTACTTGTAATCTACTCCCCTAAGTCCAGGACGAGAAGTCAACACTGAATTCCAACTGACCGGCCTATGGAATGAACCCAATACGCTGCGGGCAGAAGGAACAGTTTAAACGTCTCAGTCACACTATTTGATGATGATGGTACAGATAAGGATGACGATCAGACACCTGTCCGGAGATCAAACATACCTGTAGAATACCGACAGCAAATGTCACCGCCATGGCATAGCCCACTTTCAAGGCTTCCAGCTCCACCAAATGCTGGCTTCTGTACGCGAGGTCTGAACCAGTTTCATTAGCGTCGTCACTTGTGGACACGTCCTCGTTGACCAGAACGTGGGTGATGTTGTGCCCGGTGTTAAGGTCATTTATGGCTCCCTGAAGCTCACGTTGTTGCCAGGCCACGTGACCTTTGTCCACCACTGACCCAATCATCATTGTGATGACAGCAAACGTCCCTGAATACAACATTGCCACGGAAATCACAGGCTTAAATCTCTCAATACATTTCAACATTAAAGAAAATATTTTGCGTATCCTTTACAGGACATCGCTGTCAACATCAGCATCTTTCAGTTGATTGTTTTTTTTCTTGGCAAGATTACGCTCAGTAGTTTGCCATTGCTTTCTGAGGGGCCGGCTCAGTATCCCCCAAGTCACCAGCGCGGGTATAACCGCTTCCAATTTTCGCGCGCTGCGAGACCCTGCGTGGATAAACGGAATTACGGAGAAAGTCGTGTAACCCCTTGGCCAGAGAGACCGGCTTTCAACAGTAAACGTCTCTAAATACAACATGCCCACGGAAATCACAGACTTAACTCTCTTCCAGCAGCAAACGTCCCAAAATACATGTCCACAAAAATCACAGATTTAACTCTCTGAATACAACATCCCATAAAATGTCAAATTATAGAGGTTCTAGAAAAACTGGGAATGTAAAGAGAGCTGATGAAAGAAATAAACATGACGCAAGCGAAATATACATGTTTTCATCTTTCCATTCTTCTCATCCCGTTCATGTGTCTAAATGTAGTCATTGTAGCCTTTCCGTGATTATATGTTGTGTTTTGTGTATGTATTTGTTTGCTGATGAAGGCTAGTCGTCGCAATGTCCTGTATTTTCCCTAATTCTGTTCCGTAAAGCTGCATTAGTTTGTGTTATTTTATATTGTCTACATTTCCACAGCTTTACCGCATATCCAGTAATTTTATTCATACTTTGAAAGATATACTACTCTTATCTAAACCATAATGGAGGGTAAGGTTGAAGGCAAGCGAGCAAGAGGTAGACAGCGATGCAAGTTGGAAGATAACATCAAGAGATGGTCGAACAGCAATCTGACAGATTGTACAGTCAGGGCGAGAGACAGACAGTGTTGGAGATCCATTGCAACTAATCTTCATTGTGGAGACGGCACCTGATTTGTAGATTACAACAAATAGAGACAATCTAGAGGAGGCTCAGGATTCAAGGATATCAATGTAATCTACCATGAGTATCGTTAGAGGCCACAAACGCGGTTTCTGCAAGTGCGCTACCGGCCCCCCTTCATTGATTCATTATCAAACAATAATAAGTTTGCACCAAACATGCCACACAATCAAACGAACAAACATGATATTGCATATTTTCGCTCACTGAGCATTTACATTGCGAAAGATACCACGAAACAAAATAATAAAGCAAAATGACCCTAGTGTCGCGATATATCGTCCTTCTGTCCATATGGTGGCTACATTTGGCGATAAATTATCCGTTGGCACATGGATTAGTTGAGGGAAGCAAAGAAGTCACACATTATAACCTCCCGCACATGTCGGAAATGAGTCTTCGTCGCGAAGTGATTATGTCACCTGCCTCACTCTCCGAAGGTTGTGGGTTCGATTCCAGCCAACGGGTCATCCTGTTCACTAGTGTAGATTTCTCGGAGACTTCTGGGGGGTATCGCTAGAGCTACGGAGTTGGCGCTAGCCTTCAAAAGACTGCCCAGAGGAAAGATAACAGAGCCAAATGGGATAAAACCCAGTGTAATAAAGTCCATCCTCTTGACTTGTTAACCCTCATAATTACCATTACCACCATCATTACCATTACCATCATCATTACCATTACCATCATCATTACCATTACCACCATCGTTACCATTACCATCATAAATACCAATACCATCATAAATACCATTACCATCATTATTTCCATTACCATCGACTTTACCATTACTATTACCATCATCATTGCCACTAACATGACCATAACCATTTCCATCATCATTACCATTACCATCATTACCACTACCATCATCATCATCATCATCATTATCATCATCATTACCATTACCATCATCATCATTACATTACCAACATCATCATTACCATTACCACCATCATAATCATCATCATCACCATCATCATTATCACATTCATCACCACCACCATCATAATTATCATCATCATCATCATAAACATCATCATTGCCATTATCAATATCACCATCATCATTATCACCATCATAATTATCATCATCATCATTTTTTTTCTTCATCACCATCATCAGTATCATTCTCACCATCAACATCATCATCACATCTTCATTATTATCATCACCATCAACATCATCATTGTCATGATCAATATCACCATCATCATCACAATCATCACCATCATCATTACCACCATCATCAGTATTATCACTACTACCACCATCATTATCATCATCACCATCATCATCACTATCATCAGCATCATCTTCAAGTTCCATTTCCATATAGAATGGTGTCTGTAAGGATCTCCAGAACCATATATCCTGTGTCTTCATGATACACATCTCCAGCCCATCTTTTGATGTTGTCCACCCACATGCACATTCTCTTTGGCAATTCTCTTGTAACTGGCATTCGACACAAACAACATTAAGGACATTTGTTACCCTACAGACACGTATATTACTCACCCACTGAGATATGCTTGGATGTTCCAAAGAAGAAATACAGCAGAACTGGGATAAAACAAGTGTAGAGGCCGTAAACAGGTGGCAGCTGTGTCAGAAGGGCATACGCCATACCTGGACATTGAACGGAAACCATGAACATTGACAGAATCATCAGCAAAGACTCTGGTCATCTGGTAAAAACTACTCACATGAAATTGCCTACGGCATCTATACTGGAGAAGAACAGCAAAGAGGTGTAGCCATTATGTTAGATAAGCAAACATCAAATTCTGTCAAAGGATACTGGGCTGTGTCAGACAGAGTTATATTAGTAAAATTAAACGGAAGACCTTTTAAAATAAATGTCATTCAAGTATATGCCCCAACAAGTGAAAGCAGTGAAGAAAGCATAGAGGAATTTTATAATGACATTGAATCTGCTTTGAAGAACTGTAAAAAGTCAGAAATAAATATCATAATGGGTGATTTCAACGCAAAAATAGGAAAGCAAAGCGATGGATGCAGTGTAGGCAACCATGGTTTGGGAGAGAGAAATGAAAGAGGTTACAGACTTGTAGAATGGGCAAAAGAACAAGAAATGGTGGTAGGAAACACCTGGTTTAAACAACATCCTAGAAGATTATGGACATGGAGGAGTCCAGACAGCAGGATTAAAAACCAGATAGATTACATCCTGATTAGCAAAAGGTTTCGAAATGCGTTAACAGTTGTAAAAACAGTTCCAAATGCAGACTGTTACAGTGATCACAGATTAATTACTGGCACATTGAGGGTTAAGTTAAAGAAAGTCAAGTATACAGCAGGAAACCCTAAATATGACTTGTGCAAATTGAAAACTGACAAAGAAATACAAGATAATTTTAACATAGAAGTAAAGAACAAATTTGATTTATTGTCTGATCTAGAGATCCTATTTCAAGATGTAGATGATCAATGGGAAATGCTGAAGAATTCAATCAGTTGTGCAGCAGAAAAAACTATTCCAAAAGTAAAGAAAGTGGGCCGTAAGACATGGATGACTGAAGAAATTTTGCAACTAATGGAAACAAGAAGACAGAACAAAAATAATCCTGCCAAATATGAAGAAATTCACAGAAAAGTCAGAACCTTATGTAAGGAGGCAAAAGAAACATGGCTTGAGAAAAATTGCAGAGAAATTGAAAAACAACACAACAGTAAAAATGCGAAACTAATGCACAAAAGAATTCAGGAGCTTACCAATCAAAGAACACGTACATCAGCAGGCTGCCTAAAGACAAAAGATGGAAGAGTCATAATAGAAAAAGAACAGATTTTACATGTATGGTCAGATTACGTGAAAAACCTTTATGACGATAACAGAGACGAACAGTATGATGTTCAGAATAATAATGAAGGGCCAACAATTTTGAAGATGGAGGTTCAGAATGCTCTTAATCATATGAAATCTGGCAAGACCCCCGGTCCAGACAGCGTCACAACAGAAATGATTAATGCTTTAGAAGAATATGGAATAGATAAAGTTACCAGTCTGCTTAATACAATATATGATACTGGAAATATACCTCATGAGTTATGTAATTCTGTATTTATTGCAATCCCAAAGAAATCAGGAGCCTTGGAATGTGATCAACATCGAACAATTAGTATAATGAGTCACATCACGAAGATTTTGCTAAGAATTATCATGCAAAGAGTGAGGAGGAAAATACAACCTGAAATAGGAGAAGAACAATGTGGGTTTGTAGAAGGCAAGGGTACAGTAAATGCTGTGTATATACTGAGAACCGTAATCGAACGTTCTATAGAAGTAAACAAAGATCTACACCTTTGCTTTATTGACTACACAAAGGCTTTTGATAAAGTGAGACATGTCAACATGATAAGGATGCTTGAAGATCTACAAATTGATGGGAAAGACCTTAGACTTGTAAAAAACATATATTGGAAACAACAAGCTGCCATAAGAGTTGATAATGAAGTAAGCCAATATCAGCCTATTAAGAGAGGTGTGAGACAGGGATGTGTAATGTCTCCAGATCTGTTTTCCCTGTACAGTGAAAATATTTTCAGAAATATTGAAGATATGGAAGGAATCAACATTGGGGGACGATGCATCAATAACATTAGATATGCAGATGATACAGTATTAATTGCAGACAATGAACAGGACCTGCAAAATTTAGTAGATGCGGTTGTTACACACAGTGAACAACAAGGGTTAGAATTAAATTGTAAAAAGACACAGATTATGGTCGTCACTAGGAAGAACGAAATACCACAGTGTAATATACAAGTAAATGGGAATATTCTTCAACAAGTGAATAGGTACAATTATCTCGGAACAGTGATAACATCTGATGGGAGATGCCTGGAAGAGATTAGAACAAGAATCGCCATGGCAAAAGTAGCCTTTAGCAAGATGAAAAACATACTGACCAATAAAAAGATGTCAATTGAAACGAGAAAAAGAGTGTTGAGGTGCTACATAGAACCTGTACTTTTATATGGATGTGAAGCTTGGACAATGAGCAGCCAGGCTGAAAAACATCTGATGGCTGTAGAAATGTGGTTTCTGAGGAAAATGCAAAGAATACCATGGACAGCCAGAAAGACCAATGAACAAGTCCTTCAAGAAACAAATGAAGATCGTAAACTGATCAGAGACATTAGACGTAGACAGTCACAATTTTTTGGACATGTTATAAGAAGAAATGATTTGGAGAACTTGGTGACAACTGGTAAGATCGAGGGAAACAGACCAAGGGGAAGACCTAGAAACAAGTATCTGGATGGCTTGGCCTTGTGGCATGGTCGAGACAGAAACACGGAACTGATCCACGACTCTGGTGATCGAGTGAGATGGCAGAACATGACCGCCCACGCTTACCGGCATGGCACATGATGGATGGATCTATACTGCGGCATCTTATGAAAACCGGTCATGTGATTGGTTGGACAATGCGTTTCATGCCCTGTTTAACGCACAAAATGGACGCATGGTAAAGCTGGCCGAGGTCATTAGCATGCATTTACAAAAGCCATTTTTGTGCCAAAAAACATGGCATGATAGTCAGTTTAAAAAGTTCGTGATAGTCATTTCAAATTACTGTGTAAATATATGTTATATTTCAGCTTGAAGGGTGTATCTTATTGTTTTAGTTTATGTTGTGTGATTTTGACCGTTATTTGACATCAATATCTATTGCGAAAGCCTTTGAGGCCACCAAGACAGTCAATAAATGAATACACAAGTATATTTTGACGCTCACAGAAGTAGGGGTAAGAAGAAGAGACTAGAGGACACACTAGACAACATAAAAATTGACAGCTATAGTTACCGACCGGGATTCGAACCTGTCACCTCCACATGACGACAGCGCCTCGCTGCAGGAACAAGTGTTTAGTTGGTCATGCGTTGAAGTACACTTAAACCTGCCGTGAGGCAATGTCGTTATTTGGAGGTGACAGGTTCGATGCACGGTTGTTATCCCTTCATGACACCCCAGCAACTTTTATGTGTCAATTCACATCAACAGTTGTTTTTTTAACATTTGAGTTGCTTTATAGAGATATCAGTCTCTTTGTGGGTGTAAATGTTGTCCAATGATGCATGACGCTCCATTACCTTGACGATCGTGACGTATTCTGGCGTTCAGCCACTGATCCACGTGGGCCCATGAGAGTGGAGTTTGTCTTCGGGTTCACGGCTTCGTGCGGGTCAATGGGTGTGGAGTTTGTCTCTGGGTTAACGGCTTTGTGCGGGTCAATGAGTGTGGAGTTTGTCTCTGGGTTAACGGCTTTGTGCGGGTCATTGAGTGTGGAGTTTGTCTGTGGGTTCACGGCTTCGTGGGGGTCGGGTCAATAAGTGTGGAGTTTGTCTCTGGGTTTACGGCTTCATGCGGGTCAATGAGTGTGGAGTTTGTCTCTGGGTTCACGGCTTCGCGTGGTCCATGAGCGTGGAATTTATCTGCTGGTTCACGGCTTCGTGTGGGCCCATGTACGTGGAGTTTGTCTGTGATGTTGTACTTTGTACGACGCTTTCGGCATGTCGGTCCGCGGACAATGACCTAGCCATATGGGATAACACCCGGTGCAATGAAGTCGATCGTCTTGCTTTTCAAATCTATTAAACTTATATTTTTATTTGTTATCCAAATGTTTCAGATTTTCTCGTCCATTTTGTTCTTTTTTTCCCTGTCACTTTTGTCCTGCTATTTTCCCACATAAGACTAGTTTCTCTACTCTTACTCTTTTGAAGTTATTCCCCACACATGTTCTGGGACATACCTTGAGGTACATACATGATTCCGACAGCTATTATATATGGGACATACCTTGAGGTACATACATGATTACAACAGTTATGATATATGGGACATACCTTGAGGTACATACATGATTCCAACAGCTATTATATATGGGACATACCTTGAGGTACATACATGATTCCAACAGCTATTATATATGGGACATACCTTGAGGTACATACATGATTACAACAGTTATGATATATGGGACATACCTTGAGGTACATACATGATTCCAACAGCTATTGTATATGAGACATACCTTGAGGTACATACATGATTACAACAGCTATGATATATGGGACATACCTTGAGGTACATACATGATTCCGACAGCTATTATATATGGGACATACCTTGAGGTACATACATGATTACAACAGCTATGATATATGGGACATACCTTGAGGTACATACATGATTCCGACAGCTATTATATATGGGACATACCTTGAGGTACATACATGATTACAACAGTTATGATATATGGGACATACCTTGAGGTACATACATGATTCCAACAGCTATTATATATGGGACATACCTTGAGGTACATACATGATTCCAACAGTTATGATATATGGGACATACCTTGAGATACATACATGATTACAACAGCTATGATATATGGGACATACCTTGAGGTACATACATGATTCCGACAGCTATTATATATGGGACATACCTTGAGGTACATACATGATTACAACAGCTATGATATATGGGACATACCTTGAGGTACATACATGATTCCGACAGCTATTATATATGGGACATACCTTGAGGTACATACATGATTACAACAGCTATGATATATGGGACATACCTTGAGGTACATACATGATTTCAACAGCTAAGATATATGGGACATACCTTGAGATACATACATGATTACAACAGCTAAGATATATGGGACATACCTTGAGGTACATACATGATTTCAACAGCTAAGATATATGGGACATACCTTGAGATACATACATGATTACAACAGCTAAGATATATGGGACATACCTTGAGATACATACATTATTCCAACAGCTAAGATATATGGGACATACCTTGAGGTACATACATGATTACAACAGTTATGATATATGGGACATACCTTGAGGTACATACATGATTCCAACAGTTATGATACAAGGGACATACCTTGAGACACATACATGATTACAACAGCTATGATATATGGGACATACCTTGAGGTACATACATGATTCCGACAGCTATTATATATGGGACATACCTTGAGGTACATACATGATTACAACAGCTATGATATATGGGACATACCTTGAGGTACATACATGATTCCGACAGCTATTATATATGGGACATACCTTGAGGTACATACATGATTACAACAGCTATGATATATGGGACATACCTTGAGGTACATACATGATTCCGACAGCTATTATATATGGGACATACCTTGAGGTACATACATGATTACAACAGCTATGATATATGGGACATACCTTGAGGTACATACATGATTTCAACAGCTAAGATATATGGGACATACCTTGAGATACATACATGATTACAACAGCTAAGATATATGGGACATACCTTGAGGTACATACATGATTTCAACAGCTAAGATATATGGGACATACCTTGAGATACATACATGATTACAACAGCTAAGATATATGGGACATACCTTGAGATACATACATTATTCCAACAGCTAAGATATATGGGACATACCTTGAGGTACATACATGATTCCAACAGCTAAGATATATGGGACATACCTTGAGATACATACATTATTCCAACAGCTAAGATATATGGGACATACCTTGAGGTACATACATGATTTCAACAGCTAAGATATATGGGACATACCTTGAGATACATACATGATTACAACAGCTAAGATATATGGGACATACCTTGAGATACATACATTATTCCGACAGCTATTATATATGGGACATACCTTGAGGTACATACATGATTTCAACAGCTAAGATATATGGGACATACCTTGAGATACATACATGATTACAACAGCTAAGATATATGGGACATACCTTGAGATACATACATTATTCCAACAGCTAAGATATATGGGACATACCTTGAGGTACATACATGATTTCAACAGCTAAGATATATGGGACATACCTTGACGTACATACATGATTCCAACAGCTAAGATATATGGGACATACCTTGAGATACATACATTATTCCAACAGCTAAGATATATGGGACATACCTTGAGGTACATACATGATTTCAACAGCTAAGATATATGGGACATACCTTGAGATACATACATGATTACAACAGCTAAGATATATGGGACATACCTTGAGATACATACATTATTCCGACAGCTATTATATATGGGACATACCTTGAGATACATACATGATTTCAACAGCTAAGATATATGGGACATACCTTGAGGTACATACATGATTTCAACAGCTAAGATACATGGGACATAACTTGAGATACATACATGAATTCAACAGCTAAGATATATGGGACATACCTTGAGATTCATACATGATTACAACAGCTAAGATATATGGGACATACCTTGAGATACATACATGATTTCAACAGCTAAGATATATGGGACATACCTTGAGATACATACATGATTACAACAGCTAAGATATATGGGACATACCTTGAGATACATACATTATTTCAACAGCTATGATATATGGGACATACCTTGAGATACATACATTATTTCAACAGCTATGATATATGGGACATACCTTGAGGTACATACATGATTACAACAGCTAAGATATATGGGACATACCTTGAGATACATACATGATTACAACAGCTAAGATATATGGGACATACCTTGAGATACATACATGATTACAACAGCTAAGATATATGGGACATACCTTGAGATACATACATGATTACAACAGCTAAGATATATGGGACATACCTTGAGATACATACATGATTACAACAGCTAAGATATATGGGTGTGACGAAACGCCTCAGAACGGTAGAGCTCTGTGTAATATCCCTTTGAAGGGAGAGCGATGCGTTGGTCTCCCTTGAAATTAATATCAATTAATAGGGGATTTCCCTGGAAAAAATAGTGCTGGGCGGAGCTATTCTAGTTATTTATAGAAAGATCTAGAATGTTCCCTCAAGTGCGTACGAGGGAGAGATCTCGAAGTTCGCGAGTGCTTCCTGCAGCACGGGTTGGTGGAGCTTATCGTGACTCTGGTTTCCTTCATGAGTCATGAGAGTCACGCGGCCCGTGTAGGGAAGGTGAGGCGGACTGAGAAAGTTCTTGGAGTGAGTCGTCAGCCGAACCTCAGCGTGGGCAGATCAGTCAACAGGCTGCTGTAAAGTTGATGTCAAGACGCGCAGCCAGAGCGGACATGGGCAGTCAAGTTTGTGATTGATCAATCACAGGATCTGTTATTGCTATACAGAAGAAGATTCAAGAGCTTCACCATGAGCTCTATGGGCCCACTCATTCCAGTGCCTATCCAGAAGTTGATTGAGGCCATACTGGGAGTGGTCGTCTGATTCTGCGAGATCATTGTTGGAAGGAGCTGAGTGCTGAATATGTCGGTAGGTCTAGGTTAGGACCTCCGTCAAGAGTCCGACGAGTGTCATCCGATCCTGAGAGGATCCAACACTGAAACGTCTGGTGATTCAGGCCAGTGAAGCACTGGTGACATTCAACCTCAGTGTAAACCTTGGTGATTGCAAGGTCAAGAACTTTCAAGTTGAACAGAGTGATCAGTGTTACCAAGTCACCATGGCCTGTGTTATATGCTTCTGGCCCGGCTGGGTTATGGGACACCATGTATAATTTGATGCTGAAATAGTGTTTCTACAGTGGTTACCTTTAGGAAGCCAACATGTGGTCCAGTGACCTAAGACATTGATTACATCATTGGTGGGAACACCAGAGGGACATGGTTGTTAAGGTAGTGAGCTACCTCAGTCCAAGGTGGTGAACTGTTGACAGTGTATGCTAGGTTGTGATATATACCCAGTGATCAGGGTAGTTACATGAGACTGTGTGAAGATCTACTTGTCCAAGGACATGAATAAGGTGAAGTGTTTAGTCACCTGATAGACTTTGCCAGTGACAGTGTGTGTTCAGATGGAGCATCCGCTCATTGTGTAGGTGCCATATCAATGTGTGGGGCACTTATGAGATAGAAGAGTGACCCAGCTCTTGTGTATTGTGATACGGTGCTACCAGTATTGTTTCTGCAAGTGGGAGACCGCTAATAGATTAGGGTCGGCCCAGACTTCATCAGGAGTGTGACGAGTGATATAGTACGACAGCAAGGAACATCTTTGTTCATTGGTGCAGGGTCCGTCAGGCAGTGGTACTGCGCTTGATCAGCCCGTGATTGGTTCTCTATGTGAAGAGGGAACTTTGGAGAGGCAGCAGTCCTTGGAGTTCCAGTCCACTGGAGGAGCCTGGGTGAGTCGCTACCACGACTGGACAACCGCACGAGCTATCGTCCGCCTCCATGATGAAGAATTCTCATCGGCATCCCTGATCTTGTACATAGTTCTTCTAGTCTGGCTTTCAGCCATTCTTCTCTGTGTTGTGGTTGACTTAGTTCAGAATTAAAATTTTGTTCTCTTAGCTATGACTTTGTGCAGTGATATGACTGGTGTCTGGTCCGAGCCCCCTTGGGGTTTGGAACCCTAGGTGAGGGAGGGGAGGTTAAGCTGTCCCGGCTTGTGTGGGGCCTGGTAGATGTAGAGTGCTATCGAGGTGGTTGGAGCAAAGGCAGGGGATAGTATCTATCGTGGCAAACCAGACCAAGCCCCGGCGGTATTGTCACAAGATAGAGTGGGGGCCCGTCCGGGATCTTCTCTTTGTTCTGACATCTCGTAGGGATAGGTTATAGTGTCTTCTGTCCTATACCTATTGTCTACTTGACGAGTAGGGCTACTGATACCTTTCTCTTCGACGTGGACAGACATTTAGTTAAGTTAGTATAGATACATATTTACAGTGTTGGTTGGTGGCAGTTAGCATTGTGATTGGATATTGCGTATCTATACTGATACAAAGTTACACTAAGCATGGCTACTCGTACTTTAGATTTGGCTAAGGTGCGGGCATCTGCAACTGAGATGGGATTGGAAGGTGAGGAGTTCAAAGCCTATGTACTGGAAGTCGAGAGAGACTTCAGAGCAGAAGAGAGGGAAAGAAGGAAGTCAGAAATTGAGCTTGAAGCTCGAAAGGTAGCACTTGAAGAGCAGAAGTTGGTGGCAGACCAACAGGCACACAAACTAGCAGCTGACCTAGAGTCTAAGAAATTGGAAGCTAGGAAGTTGGAAATGGAACATGAGTTCCGGATGAAGCAACTTGAGGTAGAGGCTAAATCTGTTGGTCAGTCTGAGGGAGCAGTAGGTGGAGTAGCTTTACCTAGCTCATCAGTAGCCAGCAGACCAGCTTACCATGCTATGAAATGGCCGTTTCCACCATTTGAACCGGACCAAGAGAAGATAGATCAATTCTTAGAGAAGTTCGAGGCAATGTGTAAAGCTATGGGTTTAGAGCCTGAGCGTTGGAATCTTAAGCTTTCACAGGGACTCCGTGGCACCGCGTACGAAGTGTATGCGCGTCTTCCCCCAGGGATGGAAAATGATTATCCAACCCTGAAATCGGCTCTTTTGAAAAGATTCGAAATGACAGCCCATGCTTACAGGCGGAGGTTTAGAACTTCCAAGAGAGAACCAGGTGAGATGTTCTCGGCCTATAGTGTGAGGCTGAACACATACCTGTTGAAATGGATGGCGTTGGCCAATTTCAAAGAGGATTATGAGAGTCTGAGAGAGTTGATGGTGGTGGATCAGATGAAGATGCAGATGTCCAAGCCTTTAAGGAATTTCTTAGGGGAAAATGGGGCGGAAAGGCTAGACATAGTAACTAAGTTAGCTGAAAGGTATGTGGAAGTCTATGGTGAGACTGGGGACTCCAGTCAGACTGATTCACAGAAAAGGCAGAAGGGGCTTGAGCAGAAGCCCAAGACCAAAGGTCCCAAAGAATCGTCCAATGTAGCAGATCCTGTGGTAAAAGACTCTGGTAAGAAACCTGACAAGCAAAGCCCGCCCGCCTCCCCAAAACGGAAGTGGAGTAAGAGGTGGTGTAAGTACTGTAAGTCTCCTTCCCATAATACTGTAGATTGTCTGAGGAAGCCAAAGGACTTGCACTTTGCGTGTCTTGCCTCGATTAGGAGTAGACCTAGCGAGACCACACCTAAGAGTCGGGAGAAACCAAAGTCTGAGAAATCACCTGTGATCGAAACGATAGAGGTGAATGGGAAGCAGGTGGAATGTCTATACGATACAGGATTACAGTTTGAAGCTGTAATCTCATCCCACCTTGTGAGCCCAGGGCAGCTCACCGGCGAGACAAGAGAATTCCAGCTGGCCATGAGGAGCTCCGTAGCTGTGAACTTGCCGATTGCTCGGATTGACATTCGGTGCAAGTATGTTACGGGTAGCATCCAGGCAGCTGTGCTGCCTGATCCTATTTACCCTTTGATCCTCGGTCGTCCACATGTATCCCTGGGGGACCCCAGGGAACATTGTCTAGTGAGCGCTAGGCAGGCCAGGGCTAAGGATGGAGAAAGGCAGTGTGGTAAGATGATAGACCATTCTCTTGCGAGGTTAGTGAGCAGTGCTCAAAGTAGGGACCCGACTTTGCGTCCTTACTTACTGGAGGTGTCCCAAAGTTCTGTCCCGCCAACTCCGGGTCAGTTCTATGTAGAAAACCGGTTGCTTTATCGTAGAGCCGGGCAAGGGGATAGCCAGTACGGTCAGATGGTAGTCCCTACTGACTACAGATCCCGCTTGATACATAGAGTGCATACCTTATCCTTAACTGGACATAAGGATGTGGGGACAACAGTCCAGTGTCTTTCCAGCCACTACCACTGGCCTGGAATGACAGGCGACGTGCGGAGATATATCCGGTCGTGCCCAACGTGTTGTCTGGCAGCACCAAAGCACAGGACCAGAAACGGTTTATCTCTGCAGATTGGAGATAGGGTTCTCGCACTTCTCCCAATCGAGGGGGCGGAATTCGAACTCGGATGGCAGGGCCCTTTTCCTGTGGAACGGATAAGGTCCCGATCCACGTATGAGGTGAAGGTCCGCGGGGAATTGCGTAAGTTCCATTGTACTCTCCTTCAGAATTTGGAGAGGTCCGAGGTAGTTTCTCCAGAAGATAGTGCGACTACCATCGCGCTAGAGTCGGTTCTGGGTCCAGACGAGGGCGAGGAAGACTCAGTCCTACGCAGTACATCCTGTGGGGAGGGTCTGCGGTCTCCTGAGTGTTCAACCGTAGATAGGGCGAACAGGCTCCGTCGGGAAGAGGCCCATGGTGTTAAGCACACTGGGAATCGAGGTCGGACAGGCGAAGTCACATCTGGCACGACGGGATCGTCGGGTGACTCGACACGCCGACAGGCTCACTGTCCTTACTCGCGGGAGAGAAGGCAGGAGCGAGGGTACTCCAGACGAACCTGGAGTAAGCGACCATTCATTTCGGTCGACCTCCGCGAACAGTCCACACGGGTGATGCCGAGTCGGGATAGGAAGAATCCTATTGTCGGAAGGGACGAACGAACCCTCAGTAAAGTAACCGATGGCCTACACCAGGTGGATGCGGAACAGTCCAGTGTGGACAGATCCGGTAAGCCCATCACCAGGCCGTTACGTTTCGGGCCTAATCGCTGGAGATAACGTAGGTTTGAGGCTGTGGTCGGTGCGCCAGCATCCATACCATTCTGGTAGATCTCCCCAGGGAAAGTGAACGTTATGGAACGTCCTTTCCTGGGAAATCCAATCTTGATAGAGTAGAGGTTCAGAGTTCAGACCGATCTTTGGCTAGTGAGTTCGACCGGGTCGACCATCTTAAGTGGGGGCCTATGTGACGAAACGCCTCAGAACGGTAGAGCTCTGTGTAATATCCCTTTGAAGGGAGAGCGATGCGTTGGTCTCCCTTGAAATTAATATCAATTAATAGGGGATTTCCCTGGAAAAAAATAGTGCTGGGCGGAGCTATTCTAGTTATTTATAGAAAGATCTAGAATGTTCCCTCAAGTGCGTACGAGGGAGAGATCTCGAAGTTCGCGAGTGCTTCCTGCAGCACGGGTTGGTGGAGCTTATCGTGACTCTGGTTTCCTTCATGAGTCATGAGAGTCACGCGGCCCGTGTAGGGAAGGTGAGGCGGACTGAGAAAGTTCTTGGAGTGAGTCGTCAGCCGAACCTCAGCGTGGGCAGATCAGTCAACAGGCTGCTGTAAAGTTGATGTCAAGACGCGCAGCCAGAGCGGACATGGGCAGTCAAGTTTGTGATTGATCAATCACAGGATCTGTTATTGCTATACAGAAGAAGATTCAAGAGCTTCACCATGAGCTCTATGGGCCCACTCATTCCAGTGCCTATCCAGAAGTTGATTGAGGCCATACTGGGAGTGGTCGTCTGATTCTGCGAGATCATTGTTGGAAGGAGCTGAGTGCTGAATATGTCGGTAGGTCTAGGTTAGGACCTCCGTCAAGAGTCCGACGAGTGTCATCCGATCCTGAGAGGATCCAACACTGAAACGTCTGGTGATTCAGGCCAGTGAAGCACTGGTGACATTCAACCTCAGTGTAAACCTTGGTGATTGCAAGGTCAAGAACTTTCAAGTTGAACAGAGTGATCAGTGTTACCAAGTCACCATGGCCTGTGTTATATGCTTCTGGCCCGGCTGGGTTATGGGACACCATGTATAATTTGATGCTGAAATAGTGTTTCTACAGTGGTTACCTTTAGGAAGCCAACATGTGGTCCAGTGACCTAAGACATTGATTACATCATTGGTGGGAACACCAGAGGGACATGGTTGTTAAGGTAGTGAGCTACCTCAGTCCAAGGTGGTGAACTGTTGACAGTGTATGCTAGGTTGTGATATATACCCAGTGATCAGGGTAGTTACATGAGACTGTGTGAAGATCTACTTGTCCAAGGACATGAATAAGGTGAAGTGTTTAGTCACCTGATAGACTTTGCCAGTGACAGTGTGTGTTCAGATGGAGCATCCGCTCATTGTGTAGGTGCCATATCAATGTGTGGGGCACTTATGAGATAGAAGAGTGACCCAGCTCTTGTGTATTGTGATACGGTGCTACCAGTATTGTTTCTGCAAGTGGGAGACCGCTAATAGATTAGGGTCGGCCCAGACTTCATCAGGAGTGTGACGAGTGATATAGTACGACAGCAAGGAACATCTTTGTTCATTGGTGCAGGGTCCGTCAGGCAGTGGTACTGCGCTTGATCAGCCCGTGATTGGTTCTCTATGTGAAGAGGGAACTTTGGAGAGGCAGCAGTCCTTGGAGTTCCAGTCCACTGGAGGAGCCTGGGTGAGTCGCTACCACGACTGGACAACCGCACGAGCTATCGTCCGCCTCCATGATGAAGAATTCTCATCGGCATCCCTGATCTTGTACATAGTTCTTCTAGTCTGGCTTTCAGCCATTCTTCTCTGTGTTGTGGTTGACTTAGTTCAGAATTAAAATTTTGTTCTCTTAGCTATGACTTTGTGCAGTGATATGACTGGTGTCTGGTCCGAGCCCCCTTGGGGTTTGGAACCCTAGGTGAGGGAGGGGAGGTTAAGCTGTCCCGGCTTGTGTGGGGCCTGGTAGATGTAGAGTGCTATCGAGGTGGTTGGAGCAAAGGCAGGGGATAGTATCTATCGTGGCAAACCAGACCAAGCCCCGGCGGTATTGTCACAATGGGACATACCTTGAGATACATACATGATTTCAACAGCTAAGATATATGGGACATACCTTGAGATACATACATGATTACAACAGCTATGATATATGGGACATACCTTGAGATACATACATGATTTCAACAGCTAAGATATATGGGACATACCTTGAGATACATACATGATTTCAACAGCTAAGATATATGGGACATACCTTGAGGTACATACATGATTACAACAGCTATGATATATGGGACATACCTTGAGATACATACATTATTTCAACAGCTAAGATATATGGGACATACCTTGAGGTACATAGATGATTTCAACAGCTAAGATATATGGGACATACCTTGAGGTACATACATGATTTCAACAGCTAAGATATATGGGACATACCTTGAGATACATACATGATTACAACAGCTATGATATATGGGACATACCTTGAGGTACATACATGATTACAACACTTGTAATATTTAAGACATACCTTGAGATACATACATGATTTCAACAGCTATGATATATGGGACATACCTTGGGGTACATACATGATTACAACACTTGTAATATTTAAGACATACCTTGAGATACATACATGATTTCAACAGCTATGATATATGGGACATACCTTGAGGTACATACATGATTACAACACTTGTAATATTTAAGACATACCTTGAGATACATACATGATTTCAACAGCTATGATATATGGGACATACCTTGAGGTACATACATGATTACAACACTTGTAATATTTAAGACATACCTTGAGATACATACATGATTTCAACAGCTAAGATATATGGGACATACCTTGGGGTACATACATGATTACAACACTTGTAATATTTAAGACATACCTTGAGATACATACATGATTTCAACAGCTATGATATATGGGACATACCTTGAGGTACATACATGATTACAACACTTGTAATATTTAAGACATACCTTGAGATACATACATGATTTCAACAGCTAAGATATATGGGACATACCTTGGGGTACATACATGATTACAACACTTGTAATATTTAAGACATACCTTGAGATACATACATGATTTCAACAGCTATGATATATGGGACATACCTTGGGGTACATACATGATTACAACACTTGTAATATTTAAGACATACCTTGAGATACATACATGATTTCAACAGCTAAGATATATGGGACATACCTTGAGGTACATACATGATTACAACACTTGTAATATTTAAGACATACCTTGAGATACATACATGATTTCAACAGCTAAGATATATGGGACATACCTTGAGGTACATACATGATTACAACACTTGTAATATTTAAGACATACCTTGAGATACATACATGATTTCAACAGCTATGATATATGGGACATACCTTGGGGTACATACATGATTACAACACTTGTAATATTTAAGACATACCTTGAGATACATACATGATTTCAACAGCTAAGATATATGGGACATACCTTGAGGTACATACATGATTACAACACTTGTAATATTTAAGACATACCTTGAGATACATACATGATTTCAACAGCTAAGATATATGGGACATACCTTGGGGTACATACATGATTACAACACTTGTAATATTTAAGACATACCTTGAGATACATACATGATTTCAACAGCTAAGATATATGGGACATACCTTGGGGTACATACATGATTACAACACTTGTAATATTTAAGACATACCTTGAGGTACATACATGATTTCAGCAGCTATGATATATGGGACATACCTTGAGGTACATACATGATTACAACAGTTATGATATATGGGACATACCTTGAGGTACATACATGATTCCAACAGTTATGATACAAGGGACATACCTTGAGACACATACATGATTACAACAGCTATGATATATGGGACATACCTTGAGGTACATACATGATTCCGACAGCTATTATATATGGGACATACCTTGAGGTACATACATGATTACAACAGCTATGATATATGGGACATAAATTGAGGTACATACATGATTCCGACAGCTATTATATATGGGACATACCTTGAGGTACATACATGATTACAACAGCTATGATATATGGGACATACCTTGAGGTACATACATGATTCCGACAGCTATTATATATGGGACATACCTTGAGGTACATACATGATTACAACAGCTATGATATATGGGACATACCTTGAGGTACATACATGATTTCAACAGCTAAGATATATGGGACATACCTTGAGATACATACATGATTACAACAGCTAAGATATATGGGACATACCTTGAGGTACATACATGATTTCAACAGCTAAGATATATGGGACATACCTTGAGATACATACATGATTACAACAGCTAAGATATATGGGACATACCTTGAGATACATACATTATTCCAACAGCTAAGATATATGGGACATACCTTGAGGTACATACATGATTCCAACAGCTAAGATATATGGGACATACCTTGAGATACATACATTATTCCAACAGCTAAGATATATGGGACATACCTTGAGGTACATACATGATTTCAACAGCTAAGATATATGGGACATACCTTGAGATACATACATGATTACAACAGCTAAGATATATGGGACATACCTTGAGATACATACATTATTCCGACAGCTATTATATATGGGACATACCTTGAGGTACATACATGATTTCAACAGCTAAGATATATGGGACATACCTTGAGATACATACATGATTACAACAGCTAAGATATATGGGACATACCTTGAGATACATACATTATTCCAACAGCTAAGATATATGGGACATACCTTGAGGTACATACATGATTTCAACAGCTAAGATATATGGGACATACCTTGACGTACATACATGATTCCAACAGCTAAGATATATGGGACATACCTTGAGATACATACATTATTCCAACAGCTAAGATATATGGGACATACCTTGAGGTACATACATGATTTCAACAGCTAAGATATATGGGACATACCTTGAGATACATACATGATTACAACAGCTAAGATATATGGGACATACCTTGAGATACATACATTATTCCGACAGCTATTATATATGGGACATACCTTGAGATACATACATGATTTCAACAGCTAAGATATATGGGACATACCTTGAGGTACATACATGATTTCAACAGCTAAGATACATGGGACATAACTTGAGATACATACATGAATTCAACAGCTAAGATATATGGGACATACCTTGAGATTCATACATGATTACAACAGCTAAGATATATGGGACATACCTTGAGATACATACATGATTTCAACAGCTAAGATATATGGGACATACCTTGAGATACATACATGATTACAACAGCTAAGATATATGGGACATACCTTGAGATACATACATTATTTCAACAGCTATGATATATGGGACATACCTTGAGATACATACATTATTTCAACAGCTATGATATATGGGACATACCTTGAGGTACATACATGATTACAACAGCTAAGATATATGGGACATACCTTGAGATACATACATGATTACAACAGCTAAGATATATGGGACATACCTTGAGATACATACATGATTACAACAGCTAAGATATATGGGACATACCTTGAGATACATACATGATTACAACAGCTAAGATATATGGGACATACCTTGAGATACATACATGATTACAACAGCTAAGATATATGGGACATACCTTGAGATACATACATGATTACAACAGCTAAGATATATGGGACATACCTTGAGATACATACATGATTTCAACAGCTAAGATATATGGGACATACCTTGAGATACATACATGATTACAACAGCTATGATATATGGGACATACCTTGAGATACATACATGATTTCAACAGCTAAGATATATGGGACATACCTTGAGGTACATACATGATTTCAACAGCTAAGATATATGGGACATACCTTGAGGTACATACATGATTACAACAGCTATGATATATGGGACATACCTTGAGGTACATAGATGATTTCAACAGCTAAGATATATGGGACATACCTTGAGGTACATTCATGATTTCAACAGCTAAGATATATGGTACATACCTTGAGATACATACATGATTACAACAGCTATGATATATGGGACATACCTTGAGGTACATACATGATTACAACACTTGTAATATTAAGACATACCTTGAGATACATACATGATTTCAACAGCTATGATATATGGGACATACCTTGGGGTACATACATGATTACAACACTTGTAATATTTAAGACATACCTTGAGATACATACATGATTTCAACAGCTATGATATATGGGACATACCTTGAGGTACATACATGATTACAACACTTGTAATATTTAAGACATACCTTGAAATACATACATGATTTCAACAGCTATGATATATGGGACATACCTTGAGGTACATACATGATTACAACACTTGTAATATTTAAGACATACCTTGAGATACATACATGATTTCAACAGCTAAGATATATGGGACATACCTTGGGTACATACATGATTACAACACTTGTAATATTTAAGACATACCTTGAGATACATACATGATTTCAACAGCTATGATATATGGGACATACCTTGAGGTACATACATGATTACAACACTTGTAATATTTAAGACATACCTTGAGATACATACATGATTTCAACAGCTAAGATATATGGGACATACCTTGGGGTACATACATGATTACAACACTTGTAATATTTAAGACATACCTTGAGATACATACATGATTTCAACAGCTATGATATATGGGACATACCTTGGGGTACATACATGATTACAACACTTGTAATATTTAAGACATACCTTGAGATACATACATGATTTTCAACAGCTAAGATATATGGGACATACCTTGAGGTACATACATGATTACAACACTTGTAATATTTAAGACATACCTTGAGATACATACATGATTTCAACAGCTAAGATATATGGGACATACCTTGAGGTACATACATGATTACAACACTTGTAATATTTAAGACATACCTTGAGATACATACATGATTTCAACAGCTATGATATATGGGACATACCTTGGGGTACATACATGATTACAACACTTGTAATATTTAAGACATACCTTGAGATACATACATGATTTTCAACAGCTAAGATATATGGGACATACCTTGAGGTACATACATGATTACAACACTTGTAATATTTAAGACATACCTTGAGATACATACATGATTTCAACAGCTAAGATATATGGGACATACCTTGGGGTACATACATGATTACAACACTTGTAATATTTAAGACATACCTTGAGATACATACATGATTTCAACAGCTAAGATATATGGGACATACCTTGAGATACATACATGATTACAACACTTGTAATATTTAGGACATACCTTGAGATACATACATTATTCCAACAGCTATGATATATGGGACATACCTTGAGATACATACATTATTCCAACAGCTATGATATATGGGACATACCTTGAGGTACATACATGATTCCAACAGCTATGATATATGGGACATACCTTGAGGTACATACATGATTCCGACAGTGAGTCCAGCAATGATATCACACGGTAGATCATAGACCACACTGTAGTCTTTCATCATTGTTATACACGGGAACAACTTCTTCAATGCTGCCCACCAGCATTTTCTTGAGCACCCACATCGTCCGAAGTTGGACGTCAACTTTTCATGAGCTTTTTGTAACGTCGTTTGGTCTTTCCTCGGCGTTCGTGCATCCTGCGATACATTGTTCATACTCTTCTTATATATTCTGATCTAGGAAATGTGTGGAATTCAAAAGAAGTCACACCGAGTAGTAAATTAAGAATATTCAATTCTAAATTAAACTTGCACTACTGTATGGATAAGAAAAAAGGGAAGTATAAATAAAACGATTACAAATAAGCTAAAATAATTCACTAATTATTGTCTGCACAAAATGAAAAGAATAAACTGGTATGACAGAATCACCAATGTGAAGTTTTGGGAAAAACTTAGACAAATATCAGTGGATCACGAAATAAAGAAAATACGCTGGCATTGATAGGACATACATTGGGATAACCTGAGAGTAGTATACAGGGTGGGCCAAAAAAGTGAGAACATTTTGTAGCATACGAGTTATTTAAAATTATAATTCAATGAATTATATTGTTTCATGCTATTTTGTTTGATAAGTATTTAGCTAATCAGAAATCATGTTCAATGTGTCCTCCTTGCTTCTCAACGAGGCTTTCTAAGCGTCGACGCCACTCGTTTATGTTACTGTCAATAAAGCGCTGCCCCAGATTTCTCCATTCTTCAATTATTGCCAACTTGAGCTGCTCAACTGTGGTAAATTGTCAACGAAGGTAGACTTTTTCTTGCAAAGCACCCCATGTGGCATAATCTGCTGCGTTTAAATCAGGACTGTTCGGTGACCACATGTCTGGCTCGATGAAGTTTACATTCTCCTGACGAAGAAAGTTGATCGTATTTCTGGCTGTGTGAGATGGAGCTCTGTCTTGCTGTAATGTCCAGTTATGGCGACCACATGTCGCAGTAAACCTTGTCTCAGAACATGTTCACAATAGTATTCACTGTTTACTTTGGCGCCTGGTTCAACGAACACAATACTAGTTTTTCACATTCGAGACACACCAACTGATACCATAATACCGCTGCTGAAATGGTCACGTTCTCGTATAAGTCGACTTTCCTGAACTTGTATTTTCGAAATAAAGACATCGTATAGCTAAATAGGTAAGTAAGTAAATGAGTAAACAATTTAAGCTATTATTGATACAGTTAAACAAATTTTTTGCTTCGGAAGTCACGGGTGGCAAGCATCGTCTGGATCTTTTCTCCGGGGCATGCTGGTGTGCTGGGGAATGAACAGGCGGACAGATTGACTGGCTCTGCAAAACTTGGTGGAGTGTTGATGCATGATAAGGCAGACATGGTTGCGGCCTTCTGGGAGCACGTGTACACCTCAGAGGAGCAAATGGATCACCATGGTCTGGCAAGAACGCGACAGCGAGGAGTGACGAAAGGAATCTGGCCTATGCTCGACGCTTTGAGGAAAGGCGAGACGCACATATAATCAGATTGCTACTGGTACTATTGGGGTTGGAACTCTTCGCTGGCTTCTGGGGATGGGGACGGAGCGCTTATGGGAATGCCCCGAATGCTGATATGTTGGTTCCTAAATCAATCAATCAATCAATAAAAAAAAATTTTTTTGATGTAATTATATTAATTTTTACGCGATGTTCTCACTTTTTTTGGTCCTCCTCCTCCTTCTACTCCTTCTTCTTCTTCTTCTTCTTCTTCTTCTTCTTCTTCTTCTTCTTCTTCTTCTTCTTCTTCTTCTTCTTCTTCTTCTTCTTCTTCTTCTTCTTCTTCTTCTTCTCCTTCTTCTTCGTCTCCTCCTTCTCCTTCTTCTACTTCTTCTCCTTCTTCTCCTTCTCCTTCTTCGTCTTCTTATTCTTCGTCTTCTTTTCTTCTTCTTCGTCATCTTCTTCTTCATCTTCTTCTTCTTCGTCTTCTTCTTCTCCTTCTCCTTCTTCATCTTCTTCTCCTTCTCATTCTTCTCCTCCTTCTCCTACTTCTTCTCCTCCTTCTCCTTCTTTTTCTTCTTCTTCTTCTCCTTCTTCTTCTTCTTCGTCTTCTTCGTCTTCTTCTTCGTCTTCTTCGTCGCCTTCTTCTTATTCTTCATTCTCTACACAACAACAACAACAACACCAACAACAACAACAACAACAACAACAACTACTACTACTACTACTACTACTACTACTACTACTACTACTACTACTACTACTACTACTACTACTACTACTACTACTACTACTACTACTACTACTACTACCACTACTACTACTAAATGTTTTGCATATCCTTTACATGACATCGCTGTTAACATCAGCATCTTTCAGCTGTATGTTGATTTCTTGGCAAGATTACGCTCAGTAGTTTGCCATTGCTTTCTGAGCGGCCGGCTCATTATCTCGCAAGTCACGAGCGCGGATCGAACCGCTTTCAATTCTCGCCTCGCTGCAAGACCCTGCGTGGATAAACGGGATTACGGAGAAAGTGGTGTAACCCTTCAGCCAGAGAGACCGGCCTACTACTACTACTACTACTACTACTAGTACTACTACTACTACTACTACTACTACTACTACTACTACTACTACTACTACTACTACTACTACTACTACTACTACTACTACTACTACTACTACTACTACTACTACTACTACTACTACTAGTACTACTACTACTACTACTACTACTATCCCTATTTCTTCTCCAACTGCTACTACTGCTCTTACTACTATTGCTGATACTATTCATCATCAACTACCTTGTCGAAGACGTAGGCGACCATGCTTCCCCACATCTCACGATCTCCAACTCATGGATCAATTCGTGTGATGAATCCCTTCCGTGCCATGACACAAGAATTTTATCTTGCTGTCTTCTTCTATCCCTCTTTCTACAAATCGTCCCAGTTGCCATAACATATTCCAATTTGTGTCTTCTCACAATGTGGCCAAACAAATATGACTGCCTCTTTCTGATGCTTTTTTTTTTTTTTTAAATAAGTTGTCTTTGCGACTTAGCCTCCCTCGAAATGCCCAGATTGCTCATTTTGGCTGGCTAAGGAATTGTCATCATCATTCTATAAAACCGCATCTCCAAAGCTTCCATGGATTATTTTGCTTGTCGATTAACTGTCCAGGATTGGAAGCCATATGTTAACACTGGTTCTATGTAACATGAACACATTCTTATTCTAGCCTCCAATGACGAGGACTTATTGCATAAAACGTTTTTTTTTTTATTTCATAGAATGTGTCGTATTATATATATATATGTGTCGTCCCTGGGGTGAGGGGAATCAACACCGACATTCTTTTAACCCCATATCAATATCTTGAGGATCTCCCAGCTTTCTGTCCACAACACCCCGTCAGTCCCTGGATCTCTCTCACTCTCTCTCTCTCTCTCTCTCTCTCTCTCTCTCTCTCTCTCTCTCTCTCTCTCTCTCTCTCTCTCTCTCTCTCTCTTATTACTGAACCAAGCCCCCTCACATTCTTTTTCCCATAACACACTACACAACAATGGCTCTAAAAAAACAAAAAAACAAATTAGTTTAATAGAGAAAAGTGTCATGTATTTGCAAAGTGTATGTGTAGAATGTCTGTCGTATAATCTAGTGTGTATGTCGAGTCAGACCGAATAGCTCAGGAGCAAAGTCTGTTTCATCACTGTACTGGCCACACAACAGCACCATATATGATGGACAGAAGACCTCACCCAAATGATGTGTCTCTCAGGCCAAGTGTCGACTTCCTCCGATAGCTCTTGGACAATCCGGATGCTTGGTCATCAATAGTGGAAACAGTCCAATATTGATCATCAATCTAACACACACAGTGTAACTACTCTGTTCATAAAAATTCTGTGATCAGAGAATCCTAAAAATACTGTTACTGTCACTTTGGAAAACTCAATGTTAGTATTTAACTGTTCATAGGAATTCCCCAATTGTAACACACTTTGTTAATTGGTAATGATAGGAATTCACCAATTGTAACTCAAAATGTTAATTTTCCCGGTATTTATATCTACTAGTGTTCCTGGTACTGGTGTTATTGTCAGTGTCTTGATTTTACTGTGATGTAAACTATCACTCAGGAAACACACTTAAATAACCATCGTTTCCTGCTCAGCAGAGGCCAGGTTCCTGCAGACCCTCTGGGTTATGGGCCCAGTGCAAAAGCCTCTTAGTAAACTCTGCCTTCAATACTCGAGCCATGACTTTTCTTCTAGCTTCTTGGTAAACCTAGTGGAATCTGTTGAAGAGAGAACACACCTGGTGAGAGCAACCCGATTCCGCCTTTATTAGGTGAGTGTAGGCCGACGGCAGCACTCAGATATATAACAGAGAACCAACCTCTGTCATAAGGCCGAGGAGCTCATCACATCGGTCTGAGTCATGGTAAGACAAGGAAAGACTAAAGGAAAAGGGCAGAAACCCAGCAGATACCCTACTGGAAGATCCTTACCATTTGACATTTCCCCCATCCCCCCAACCATCCTCAATCTCCCTAAATATTATCCCACTACATTGTCCTTAACTCACTGAGTTAAATGATATCTCACACAAGCTAGTTTAAGCTACGCGACAGGCTACTGTTGCCGACGCTCTTATAATACGTTCTATCAACGCACATTACTACACTCGATTCCTAAGAATAATCTAATGTAGGTTTATTTCATTAATTACCATATATTTATTCCGGTTTGAAAATTGGGACTACTAAATCACACGAAGGTAACATGTCCGCCAATGTAAATCGACAGAAGACACTGTAGTCCCTCTCCAGAATCGAACTCAGAATAACACACACGTCTTAGTTGTTTCACAACATTTGGTCGACTTCCCCAAAGTTGTTTATCCCACCGGTTTTAATACTGGGTCTGAGTGACGTCACAAAACTGTCCAGACACTAGACAGTTTAGAAGCTATTTTTCTCTCTCCGTTTCCGACTTAATGTCAACAACTGACTGGCTGTCCCTTTCATCTGGGGAATCATCCCGGTACTTTAAAAAGTCTTACCGATCTGTAATCTAGAGAATTCTTGTCCCCACAACAAAAGATCCTGCCGACCTACATCCCGACAGTCCGTCTACCACATCAAAGGATGTATGGCGCGATAGTCTTCCCTCGATCAACCACACATTAAAGAATGCCGGCTGTTTGTAGACGTTTGGCGCAACATTCTGTCATCGATCGACCTCCAAGATTTTATGTGATAGAATGCAGTTTTTGCTTATCCTATTCTGTTCTTTATCTCTGTGATGCATCTCCCATCTGACGTTATCCATGTGCCTAGATATCTGAATTCTGCAATTGTCCCAAAATAACATCATCATCATCATCATCATCATCATCTTCATCATCACCATCATCATCATCATTGTCAGAGTCCAGAAAATGGTACAGTGATGCAGTGACATCGTTACGCCCGCCAGGCGACTTAGCATAGGAGTTACCGGCCTGCAAGATTGCTGGCTGGCGAGCGACCAGCGGTCAGGCTGATGACGCAAGACGCACGCATGCCTCGTGAAGCCACTTGAGGCGGGAGGCAAGTTGTGAACTAGAGGCAGACCGCTCTGGGACTTCGACTCGGACAGACGTGTGATGAGAGAAAGGCGTTGTGTGGTTTTCTGTGCTTGAAAGGCGAGTGTCTGGACATCTTGAGAGTCAGACTTGTGAGCTGTATTGTGGATGTAAGTGTGTTGAAGTATCCATGATATATTGTTGTGATCATCGTTCTGTATTTGATATGTCAATAAATCCATTGAACGGTGTGTCGTTGAGTCTTACGTCAAATCACGTTGTATTTGTACTGTCTCACACGTGTTAGGTTAGCGAGCCAAGTTTAAGACCCTGACATGTGTGGACGTGGTGGCATTCGTCCGGCTTTGAAATGAACGTGTTTATGTGATTAACGATTTAAAACTATAATTTGTGAACTCATAATTTTTGTCAAAATTTATAGTACATGTAAATGTGATCGTGGAAGGCTCATTTTGATTATTACTACATTGTTTAAACATGTGTAAGACCATTTGTAAACGTACAGTGCATACATATTGTTTGAGCTTGTAAGCGTGTAAAACATTTGTGATTTGTGAAACGTGTCACTGTTTTGACCTTGTCGACATTGTGATCTTGTCGCCATTGTGACCTTGTCGCCATCTTGTAAACTTGATGTCTATGTCCTTACTGAATGTCATCTTGATGTAAGTGATGTGTCATCAATGTTGTAAAGTGTTGAGATACAGATAGATTGTCTTTGTGCATTGAGTTTGTGGAAAGCAGAAAGTTTTGGAAAGAATGTAACTTGTATTGGAAAAAAAAATGTTGACGGACAAACTTACGACCTACAACTACACTCAACGCCATACAAACCTAATCAATACTTAGTGACAAGCAGGCGCACACCAACAAATAGACGCTAATTCATTTTCCTCCAAAAACAAAGCAGGGTTTCCGTACCATCCGAAACCTTGCCGTAGAGGTCATTTGTGATTCGAAGTAGCGACCCTACAGTTCCTAGCCCGATTTCCAACCGTTCTTCACCGCATCCAGGGCACTTGAGTATATTTTTTCTTTTCATATACTTTAAGGATGCAATTTTAGGCACGTATCGTCAATAGAAGTCAATTGTAAATTGTTCATTACTAACCACTTATAACATTTTTCGTGTGGCTGGTATTGCATTGACATTTTTCATCATGTCTTCATTATTTGATTTCATTGATATGGGGATAAAATTACAGTTGACAGGTGATGAATTAACAAAATGGAGTGAGAAGAAATACTCTGAATACCTACTAGTACAGGAGAAAGCTAATGAACGCGAAGAAAGGGCAGCTGAGAGGGCCGCCAAGCAAATAGAGGCAGAAACAGCCTTAAAGCAAGCTGAGATAGATAGTGCACTGAAAAAGGCCGAGATTGAAAAAGATACTGAACTAAAGAAGGCAGAAATTGCAGCTCAGAGTAAGAGAGAAGAACTGGAGTTACAGTTGAAGATGAAACAACTTGACACTGAGACTGCGATTAACAAAGAGTCTAAGAAATCTGAGAGACTGGAGAAAGAAAACCAGTACAAGAAATATCAAGGTATTGTACGTAATTATACCTCGGGTGACTGCATCGCAGCCTTTACCCAAAATTTTGAAACTTTAATGGAACATTACCAAGTTCCACTGGCTGAATGGAATATTGTTTATATGAGGAGCTTATCAGGGGAACCTCTTAAAGTCATTGAAACCATCCCCAAAGACCTCAGAAAAGATTACCATTATCTGAAATCTAAGATTATGGCACATTTTATGTTAGATGAGGCAGGTTACAGAGAACAATTCAGTAAGTTGAGCCCAAAACCGACTCAAACGTTCTCTGATTACCTCTGCTTAGTCCGAGATATTTTCACCAAATGGACTTCAGCAGCTAAAATTGACAAAAATTATCAGAGACTAGAAGATCTGATCATTCGAGATAAAATCATTTCATCCATTCCATCAGCATTTTCAAAGTTTTTGCAAGAGAATGAATGCACGAGTGTGGAAGAGATTGAAAGACGTGGGTCGGCTTATTACACAGCCAACAAACATTGCTTTGCCACTGAAGCTACTGACATTAATTTTGTAGCAGTGGCTAACTATGACAAACCCTATAGTAGGCAGAAACCTCATAGGCCTACCTCTGAGAAGTTTAATCATTGTATTTATTGTAAATTTTCACATCATCAGAATGAAATGTGCGATAAGCACCCAGGATACCATACTTACTTACTAAAATGGTAAACAGACAAGATAAGGAGCGTAAATCCTTCAGAAGTTTGCGTAAATGTTTCCTCTGTAAGGCGTACGGACACCATCGGAAAGATTGTAAAGGTAGGCAAATGACCAACAAAGCAAATGCCGCCTTGTTTGATAGTTCGGCGTCTGATGAAGAACAGCCAGAGAAACATCCTGTGAACTCAGCACAGGCTTTTGACATGTTCAGCGCAAACAAATGCTCTGTTTGTAACACCTTCTATGAAGATGGTATTTTAACATGCGGTCACGCCATCCCTATTGCCAATGAAGAAGCTAATTTGGTAGTAGATTCAAAAGGCAAGATAAACGTCCATCACGGATATGTGAATGGCAAGTCTGCTACAGTCCTTCGTGACACGGGCAGTTCACTTATTGGCCTGAAAAGATCGTTCATAATGCCTACAGACTATACAGGCAGGCACGTAACATGCAGAACATTCTCAGGCAATATTGAGAAATACCCACTAGCATGGGCATATATTGAAACACCTTTCCTCACTGGGAAAGTAAAGTGCGCTGCATTAACAAACCCAGTATGTGATGTAATTATTGGAAATTTACCTGAGGTGAATGATAAACCTCATGACATAACATCTCTTTGTATTGATGATAACATAACATCACCATCAAATGTCATCATTGATACTGTCACACCACCTATTGATTGTATGGTAGCTAATGTAGCACTAACATCTCACGACATCATTGATAACATTGTTCCATCACCATCTGATATCATTGAATGTGTGAACGCAGTAACTATATCTACTGCTAGAGTGCAAGATGAAACTAACCAAACTGAGGCTATACAAATGCTCAGCCCAGTATCACTACCTACTAACACCAGGAAGGAAACGTTTGTAACAGCCCAGAAAGCTGATCCTTCATTGTCTAAATACTTTAACCTGATCGGCCAAAAGCCAAAAATAACCAAGAATGCAAAATGACATTTTGCTGTGAAAAATGATATACTCACCAGGTATTATACCAGAGGTGACAATACCACAGAGCAAACTGTTTTGCCAACTACTTATCGCAAGCAAGCCTTACATCTTGCCCACGATATACCTTTTGCAGGGCATATGGCATACGTTAAGACCAGATCAAGGTTATTGACACAGTTTCATTGGCCCAAATTTTGCAAAGACATTAAAGAATATTGCAGAAGTTGTGACACCTGCCAGAAACTGGTAAAAAAAGGTAAACACCCACAGGCAAAGTTACAAGTTACTGACTTAGCCAGTCGACCTTTTGAAAAACTATCTGTTGACATAGTGGGCCCTCTGAGTCATACAACAACTATAGGGAATAAATATATCCTAACTCTCATTGATCAATGTAGTCGCTGGCCAGAAGCTATTCCGCTAAAGAACATTACTGCTAATGATATAATGGAAGTTTTCTTCCATATATTTTCTCGGATAGGTTTCCAGATACTATCCAATCTGATAGGGGCAACTCAGTTTATTGCCGCATCTACCCAAGCTTTCACCAAAATGTTGGGAGTGAAGCAATGTTTCAATTCCCCCTACCACCCTCACTCTAGTGGGATCATAGAAAAGCTTAACGGGGATTTAAAGCACATGCTTGCAAAAGTAACGCAAGAGCACCCCAATAACTGGGATGTATATCTACCAGCTATTCTTTTTGCTTATCGCGAGGGTACCACATTCGAGTACCGGTTTCTCTCCTTTTGAACTTATCTATGGTGCCAAACCACGTGGCCCATTGACTATTTATCACCAAATGTTACTGACTCTACTCCATTACTGAAACCCATATCATCATACGTATATGTTACATCATTGCGTGAAAGAATCATCAAATGCTGTATTATTGCAAAGAATGCACTAAAACTATCTGGTGCTACTTATAGACAGTATGCTGACAAAGGTAACAGGACAATAACATTGACACCTGGACAGGACGTTCTTCTGCTACTACCTAGTGACAGACACCTATTGACTGATTCTTGGCAGAGACCTTTTAAAGTGACGAGACAGATTTCACCTGTAGACTACGAAATCCTAATAAAAGACAAACACAAAATATTTCACATAAATATGCTAAGACCATACCACAACAGAGACAACGAACAAGACGATACGACAGCTTGTACAGTGATAATAGATCACGAAGATGACGAAAGGATATTATCAGATAGAAGTAGACGAACAAAGCAGACATCTGAGAGCATTTGCCACACCTTGGGGACTGTACGAATGGTGCAAACTTCCATTTGGGCTAGTCAATGCCCCTGCCACATTCGTACGTATGACACGACTCCTTCTAGTAGACATTCCTAACATAATCTGCTATATCGACGACATCTGTGTTCACACAGAGACAATGACAGAGCACATTAAGACGTTAGAACAGACATTTGAACGTATTAGACAGCACGGACTGACAGTAAAGCCTGCAAAAATAGACATAGCCTACCAGGAAATATCTTTCTTGGGGTACAAAATATCCAATGGCTTTGTCACGACAGACGATAAAATTGTGTCCAAGATACTAAACTCTCACTTCCGACTACTAAGAAACAAGTCAGAAGTTTGTTGGGATTAATAAATTTTTACCGGCAGTTCATTCCTGATTTTTCCGAACTGACCGAAGTGTTTACTAATTTACTAACAAAAGATAAACCAGAGAAAATTGTACACGATGAATGCCTAAAAATTGCATTCCAGAAAGTACTCGCATGTTTTTCTGATAAGAGTGTAAACAATCTCATCCTGAAATTGCCCAATCTCCATCTACCTTTCAGATTGCGTACAGATGCTAGCTCCGTGGCGATTGGAGCAGTCTTGTTGCAAGAGTACAATAACATCCTCCATCCCGTGTACTTCATATCCAGGAAACTAAGGCCTAGAGAACGGGCGTGGTCCATACCTCAATTGGAGGCCCTAGCTTTAGTGGAAAGTATAACAAAATTGTCCAGATTTCTTCTAGGACGCCATTTCATCGTAGAATCTGACAGCAGCCCGTTACGTTTTATAAATTCAGGTGTACCTTCACACCATATGGTAGCGCGCTGGTCTTTGAAACTTCAAGATTATAGCTTTGAGGTTCGACATATCCCAGGCAGAACCAATTCAATTGCCGATCTTTTGTCCCGTTGTCCGACTGACCCAGTAAGCACCAATGTCTGAGTGCAGTGTGTATAAATACACTCAGACCGACACATCCATTCTTGAGTGAATATTTTTTTCCATTCACAAAATGCTGTGTAATGTCTACAATGTGATGTGATAGGGTTTACTCCCATTATATATAGTGTACTTATTTTACTAATTCATGTAGTGATTGTCGTGTATAATTGTGTAGTGTGTGGTAGAAAGCGAACTTTATTAATTGTATATATCAAGAACAAGAACAGTGTCACATTCGCCCAATAACTTACCTTAAGTGAACTATCCAAGTTAACAGTGACATCTGCGTGTGGAACTTTCCAGGGATATTTTAAAGACGAGTGTAAACGTGTAAACTAAACAGTGACAGCTACACCTCTGCAGTGAACCGAAATCCATAATGTTCGGTAGTGAAACATCCAACACAGGAACAGTCAATCAGTAATCCAGAAGGTTTTGTAGTGAAACTTCCAACACATGAACTGTGAGAACATGGTACTTTCCGTAACTACATCAAACCGGAACAGGTGTGTTCTGCAAGCTTTAACATCAGCAGATTTTAGTGTTCGTGTGTACTTCCGGATTAATTAGAAATTTAGACCAAAATTAGCAGACGACATATAAAAGTTTAAAAAGCAATGACGATTCTAAAATCTTTAGGAATCTATAAAATGAAATACACGAATTGTGTGTCTATATATTTCTCTAGTGTAATCTTAGAATCATATCTTGATTAATGTATTCATATTACCGACTTTTTCTCGTTAATATGAAGAAACGTCAAGCAATGACACTAAGAAATAAAATAATTATTGTAAATTATTGTATTTCATTAATGTGGAAATTACTTCCCTTTCATTTTATTTGTTATTACAGCAATACACAAAGGGCCATAATTTGAAATGTATTCAGTAATGTGTTGTGTATAAATAGCCATGTTGTTGCCAGATGGTTAGCACACCGGTTAGGCACCCACTAGGCATGGCAGAGAGTTACCAACATTGCAGACCAACACAAAAGCTCCTGGCCAAATGAGGTCAGGACTTAAGCGTTTAATGCGACTTTTCTACAAAGCCGTATTTCAGTCTAGCGAGATGGTTCTTGTTTCAAGAACCATATTATTACGTTTTTTTTCTAATTGCTGCGAGGTAGATGCGTGAAGCTGGTACTACCGATCTGACTGGGTTATTAATGCAATTGAGGTAATCAGCCATCAAGAGGATGAAACCTGACATGTGTTAAAGGTTGAACACCACAATGTCGTTGAATGCAACTTCCATTTCTTATATATTTCTATGGCATATGTGTATTTGATACATGTATATAACAACAGAAGGGTAGACTCTGACAAGGTTAGAATAGTTAACCCAGTATGTACATATATCATACATGAAAGATGACATCTTTCATGAATTTGCGGGGGGAGCGTGTCAGAGTCCAGAAAATGGTACAGTGATGCAGTGACATCGTTACGCCCGCCAGGCGACTTAGCATAGGAGTTACCGGCCTGCAAGATTGCTGGCTGGCGAGCGACCAGCGGTCAGGCTGATGACGCAAGACACACGCATGCCTCGTGAAGCCACCTGAGGCGGGAGGCAAGTTGCGAACTAGCGGCAGACCGCTCTGGGACTTCGACTCGGACAGACGTGTGATGAGAGAAAGGCGTTGTGTGGTTTTCTGTGCTTGAAAGGCGAGTGTCTGGACATCTTGAGAGTCAGACTTGTGAGCTGTATTGTGGATGTAAGTGTGTTGAAGTATCCATGATATATTGTTGTGATGATCGTTCTGTATTTGATATGTCAATAAATCCATTGAACGGTGTGTCGTTGAGTCTTACGTCAAGTCACGTTGTATTTGTACTGTCTCACACGTGTTAGGTTAGCGAGCCAAGTTTAAGACCCTGACAATCATCATCATCATCATCGTCATCTTCCACTTCTGCCGTCAAGCGTCGTGGGGAGGAATAATGTGCGCTCCAGCGACCGATGGGAGGCACTGGATAGTGTCATTCCGTGTGATTGTACAATGTCTCTGATGTCGTCAATCCATTTTCTTCTTGGACGTCCTCTTGCTCTCATCGCAGATGATCTTAGATGTAGGGCCAGTGCTGGTAGTTAATGGTTTTGCTTTCTAACGAGATGACCATTTGATTTTCTGTCTTTCAATACATAAGCTCCAAAACACGATAACAGGATAAAACTAATAAAAGAAAGTGGAAGACTGCAGAATTTGATGTGAAATATGTGAACATACTAGACTGACGGAGATCATCTGCACAAAGAACAGTTGAGAATCGTTTAGTAACCTTTCATTGTATAAAAAAGGGCATCAGACAAACCAGTCTAATGTCCCCTGATTTGTTCTTATTGGATCAAAGAAGATCTGATAGGAGTGCAAGAGCAGAAAATGGATTGACGACATCAATATCATTGTAGTGTAGTCGAGGGTAAAAGACAAAGGGAGACAATCATAAAGACTGATGCTTCCTTCACTACGGTGCTAAGAGGTAAAGAGTAGTTCTGACTTCGTTACGGCCAAAGAAGAAAAATAGTGAAAAGAGAGAGAACCTCAAACCGCCTCAACCGACAAAAAAAAAATATGATAGTAATTAGATAAGAAGATATACGAGATCTCAGGCAGGGGCCTCAACTCTGGACAACTGTCATATTTGAGACCCAGGCAATGGATTAAGGTGTTAGATTGTGATATAAATAGTGGTTGTAAAAACTAAAAGAGACTAAACAAACAAATTAAAGACAGTACAAAAATAGCTCTTTATTTATCAACTGTTACAAATTTTGGTGACAATTTGTGTCCGAACACATTGAATAAAGCATTCAATAAGGGATGTTCAATTACAGATACAACAGACACCTGTATATATCAAATAACAACAGTGGGTAACACCCAACCAATCAACACCACTTAAGACAACAGGGTACACCAAGTACCACAACACAGGTGCTCCAAGCAATAGCTGGTTAGACTGACACAATAAAGAACCTCGACACAAGCAACACTACACAGACAATAAGGCACTACAAAAACATAGGTTACACAACATAAACCCCAAGACACGACATAAACAAAGAGTTGTGACACAATTTACTATCCCAGCAAGAACCCAGGCCTGCTGACACTAACTAGTCAGCCGCTCCTGTAACAATGGAAAACACAATCTATGATTATCATGGTAAAGACAACATATTAAACACATGAAGCAATGAGCACATGCAATATAAAATTTGAATTAACCTACATATAACAAATGTCTCCCATCAAATTATCCACTTTGCTATTCCCTCTAGTTGTACTACTGCTATCATGAGACTACATCTCTAATGGTTAAATGCAGCAATCAATGCTGCATCATCAGATCAACCACTATTAGTCTTCTCCAGTTGTGCCACTGCTGTCATGAGATTACACTTGATATGGCTAGGATAGAACACCTTCTAATGCAACAACCTCAGCCTGCTCCACCTACCCATACAGCCCAGCATTCACTTACAGAATGTCTTCAGTTCAGGGAGGTCATTACCTACAGATCTCTGACACAACACAACTTCTCATCCCCAACACCATCAGGCTGAGAATACCACTCATAAATGCCAATGTTACACAGCAACACTCATCAACTAGTCAAAATCAACACCGAACACAACTCAGCTACACCGGTGTACAACGACTCTAACAGGACAACACCATTTGAACATGTACATACAGGACATAAATACAGTTCAATGCACCAACAGCAATCAAGCAGACATAGGATATGCAATTCAACATGACATCACCAGGACACACACCTTTGTACTGATGACAACTAGACAACATCAATATACCATGACACCAGCAACAATCAGGACACATGCTATAACATAAGTCACCGACAACAACTCAGACATATAACATACATCGCGACATAAAACCATCACAATCATCAAATGATCACTCTCACCATAGCCATAATCATCCCAATCATCCTAGCTGACACTACATGATCAGCCTCAACATAGTCACCACAATCATAATCCCCATCATCACTCTCACCATAGCCATCATCATCCCAATCATCCTAGCTGACATCACTACATGATCAGCCTCAACATAGTCATCACCACAATCATAATCACCATCACAATCATCAAATGGTCACTCTCACCATAGCCATCACTACAATCATAATACCCAATGCACCACCTTTCCCCCATCTTCTGTCATTTAAATACCTAAACTTATGAGGTATGTCATATGATATAGGACACACTGATCCTGCAATGTCCATGTTTTGATAAAGGATATCAACAACAATATGACATCAAACACATTACCGCGTGATATTATAAATTAATAACCAACAGGTAAAACATGTTTAACTGTGAAAAACAAAGGAAACAGGAATAACCATATTTGTAGAATGTGCAAATGCAACACTTGCACATGGGTGAATCACAACATTCACAGAAAGTTAAAGATAAACATGTATTACACAGGAACTCAATTGAGGAACTCTCTGATACCCTTAAGACAGTTCATAAAATAAATACACCATAGTATCAAGTAAGAGTGCATCATCCATATGAGACAGGATCAAAGCATAACCATGTTCATGGGCAGAAACAGAATATCAGCACTAATATAACAACCAGTGTACTATATATATTATGTCATAACCATGTTCATGGGCAGAAACAAAATATCAGCACTAGTATAACAACAGTGTACTATATATATATATATATATATTATATATATATATATATATATATCTATATATATATATATATATATATATATATATATATATATATATATATATATATATATATATATATATATTATGTCATTATTATTACACACTAATGCCAACTACACAAGTGTACTTTTATCTGTGAGTGGACAGCAAATGTGCAGTTATGCCCTCTATTTCCCATCATTCTTCCTACGATACACCGGTTATAAATTTTCTTCTCTTACGCTTCGTGTCGCATAGCAAGTGCATATATCTTTGCGAATGGTGGTACGTAGCAATAAATCACACCCTTCCCCTGGTACAACAAACACCCTGTTTTACTACACATAAAACTCCCAGTTTGATACAGTAGCCCAAATACTACTGCATTCTGGTAACAGATGTGACACCAGACTTCAATGCTAAATGAGAAACTCCTTTACCAATATCAGTTCCAGATGCACCTGCCTGTTCTCCCTCAGTAAAGCCACACTTCATTCGCAGTTATGATTACACAATGATTGCTGATTAGCACCCCGCGTATTAAGATGCATTATTTCCTACGCCTAGTGGCTATCAATCTGCATGGCATCCCTACAATTCAACACATTATTTCCTACACTTCTATTTATTACCTACATGTCCTAACTACATAGCTTAACCATTAACCCATCACTGTCACATATAACATGTAAGTACTCTTCTCTGCTTTACACATGTTATAAATATTACACCTATATTATGGTTATTTTCCCCTACTCATTGTTGCTTTGGAGTGTTCATACCCAACACTTGACCAAACACCCAATGTGATGCTCACCATTGTCGCAGAATAATCCTGTAAACATATCTTGCTGCTGTATACACATATGATTCTCACCACTCTGTTGTTAAGTAACTTCATTTCTAGCAACCTCACAAGCACTTACTCCCTTCCATGCCAACATGGCCTGCATGGCACCATGTGGCATTATTTCAGTCTTTACTATAAACTAATTTATGACCCCACACATTGTATATTTTGGTGAATCTCCCACATATCTATTTAGCCAGTAACACCTTAATGCCATAGGATAACCATGTAAAATACATTCTCAACAAAATAATCTTGTGTCATCATGACTGGCATAACATGACTTCAATCTTTACCATATTTAACCACCACTAATGACCTACCTTCGTATTTCACATCACCATGCTTGATTGATTACATCTCTATGTACTAGCCTGTTAATATCCTGTTTTCATAAAGGTTTCGGGACGCTAAATCATTCTATAGAACAGTCCATTTCAATAGTATTCATTCATATTATCTATTTATATTTCTTTGTTCCTACCACTCTGCCTAACAGCTTTGTTTCCCACGCAAACGCTTTTCAAGCCTGTAACATGGCGTGTGCTGCGATTTAAAACATGGTTATATTAATTACTTATTTTCAACTTAATCAGTTAAAACTTACAGTTTTACCAAGGCATTAGTTGACTACAGATCTCTTCAGGGAATTGTTCCCACATCTCAATACAATCAGAACAGCACTTCTGTTCCTATCAACAAGCCGGGCCAACATCTCTCATCAGCTCAAACCGACGTGGCTCGCTGCTAACACAAAACTGGCTTCCGATTCCTTTGTTTCAGAGTGGCGTTTCCGGCGTTGCCAGATATTTTCTTGAGGCAGACCAAACCAAAAAAAAAATCATTGGTTTGGCGCTATCACAGTAGGATTACAGGGAATGACACTATCCCAGTGTTATCCATCGGGCGCTGGAAGGTCAGCTATTCCTCTCCACGACGCTTGACAGCAAAAGTGGAAGATGATGATGATCAACACATGCTGTCTTCATCTCTTGACCTCCAGCAATTTCTATCTTAGGTGGAATAAAGAACAGTAAGGCTCCGTGTCTGTGAATTAGAAGCAGTCAACAGTTTTACAATCTCAGCATTCCTGTTTTGAAGTCATCCGCCGGCCATTTGGGAGCGGATCTCTTTGCGTCTATTGTTACAATGGTATGGAAGCTTATACAGAAAAGGCAGACTACTGAATGTAGACTTTACAAGAACATCTAAAAGAATCAATAAATACTGGGGTTGATTGCCTCGTCTTATAAAAGAAAGAACGAAGATAGTCGTAGATAACGAGGCGACAATAACTTAATAATATCAATAATAATAAAACTGGAAATTGCAAACAATGTCTTCCCATGGTGAATGTAAACACAGAAGCCCCAAACAATAAGTTACACGTTTAAATATAAAATTACCGTGGGGACAACAGATGTTGCACATTCGAACAATACCTGTGACTATGTGTTTTTAGTGTTTCAGGTAAAATATTCATTTATTCATTCCCAAAGAAATATAAATCTGCAGTATGCACCTGATTAAATGCAGTGAAATATACCAGGCAATAAATGGTGCCACATATTGTTTGTTATTTCTATTTCTATATTTAAAATAAACCTAACATTACAAATACTCATTATTTTTAACATTATTATTGAATAATAATAGTGCAGATAAAGGATTCTTCTTGAATACCAAAAGTGCAAAGAAAGGACTCTCCTTGAATATTAAGAAAGCAGTAACAATTGTGATATGAAAGAAAAAGGTGACAACAAAAATGTGAAATGGAAATAGAAGAGGAAATTCTCTACCAAGTAGATAATTGTTAATACCTAGGGGCATTTATAAAAACAACTGGGAGGTGCACAACACAGATTATGAACAGAATAGGTCAGGCAAAAGCTGTATCTCAGAAAATGAAAAATATCTGATGCAATAAGTCGCTATCATTTAATGTAAGAAAGAGAGTGCTGAAGTGCTATATAGAACCTGTTTTGCTGTATGACATCTTGGAATGTAAATGACAAATGTAAGAAGAACATGGAAGTAACAGAGATTTGGTTCCTAAAACGAATGTTGCGAATTCATTGGACTGCCGAAGTAACTTATGACGAATGCCTGAAAGAAGCTAATGAAACTAGAACATTATATACAACAATAGTAAAGAGATAAACAGCTTTTCTTGGTCATATGGTGAGAAGAGAGGCATTGGAGAATATCATGACGACTGGAAAGATCGACAGGAAAGAGGCAGAGGCCGACCAAAAGAAGTGATGTTGGATAGATTGAGACGGTGGTAAAATGATCATCAGCAGAGTTGATCCAGAACACCAATTACCGAAATTTGTGGGGTCATGAACGCCTACGCCAGCTGGCATGGCACTTGATGATTGTCAACTTCTCACCTAAAGCTAATCACCAGAAATAATTAGAGGGCTGCAACTCCAGCCCAAGAAAGATAATTAAGTCGCTCTGGACAAGAAACGTCCAGAGCTTTCTAGAACAAAAGTCACCGAGTCCAGGGTTCCGTGGACATTGAGATGACCCGCCTAAAGCGGGGTCCACGAGGAACTCGGGCAGAGTTACCGCCCGTCGAATAGCGACACGCGGTAGACCAACAGAGGGCGATTGGACTCGCGACAGGCAACAAGGGTCTGCCTGAGAGGGACTCTGTAGATCTTCATATTATAGACTAGATAGTGTGCTAGGACATTTAGATGATTATAAATGTATAATGGTTTAATGTCAATGAATAATGTGATATGATGTTAACTGTATAGCCACAATAAATAGGCTATATCATAGCAAAGTAGTTTGATTGCTTGTGTTATTAATACCTGTATGAACCCAACCAGTCACCTAGATAGTAAGACGATAACAGGTATTTTTGGGGGGCTAGTACCGATTTTGAGCATTATATGTGTATTAAACAACGGGAAAATGCCATGTAAAATCATTTAGTCATATCATATTGATTTTTTCTTCAAAATGTCAGGTAAAATTGTTAACCTTAAAATGTGTAATCATTTAGTAGCTATCTAGTAATCAGAGTAATATTATCAATATAGGCAGGGTCCCTCAGCAGCCAAAAGCAGAGTCCAGACCACAGTATACCGCTTTTTGGTATCCAATAGTTACTGTTTGATATAACTATGACATTTTTGTTTTTTTTTTGACCGTGACTAATGTTTCGTACTCTACGAGCAGATTGTGCCGCAGAGCGTACCGTGTGAGTGCAGAAACCCGTGTGAGTGTTCCAGCCAAAGGTGTATGATAGAGAAGACCGCGTACAACGCATTGTAACGGTTCCAGCAGTAACGAAAGTGCAGAGCAACATCATTCCGGAGGATTCAGAGCTAAGTTTCGTTTCATATTCATTGGAGATTCTAAGCTATTACTTCCCATCTTCCATCATGTATCATTTTGTTGAATATTGATTGATGTGTATATTCATAATTTTGCCACCAATATAAACCTACATTGTGCATAACACATTAATATTCAAGGGAAGTAACCATTTTTCTTGAGTCCATACCAAATTTATCTAAGGGATTTAACTTTACAAACATCATAAATAAATAAAATCCAAAAATGTCAACCTTAGATCAATGCATAGAGCAGGGAATAAAATTAGGCTATAAAGAAGAAAAACTGTCAGAATGGGCACAGAAAACGCACGCAGAAAATATTGCCCGTGAAGAAAGAGCGATAGAACGAGCAGATAAGAAATTGCGAGAAGAAAGAGAAACCGAAGAAAGGAAAATGAAAATGCAAATGCAAAGAGAGACTGAAGAAAAGAAGTTGCAAATGGAAGCTGAAGAAAGGAAAATGCAAATGCAAAGAGAGACCGAAGAACGAAAAGTACAACTGGAAGCAGCGGAAAAGAAATTGCAAATGGAGCTTGACGCAGCAGCTAAACAAGCCCAGTTAAACGCTGATACACAGGTGAGGTTGAAACAGATGGAAATAGAGTCCAACACAGAAATATCTATGAACAAGTTAAGAAATAAAGAAGAGGAACAGAAATATAGTAAATATAAAGGCCTCATAAAAGCTTTCTGTTCAGGTGACTCTATCTCCGCCTATTTAGAAAATTTCGAATGTCTCATGGCCTACCACAAAATTATTAAGGCAGACTGGGCATATATTCTCATGAGGAATCTGGCTCTAGAGCCACTGAAAGTAATAGAGACAGTACCACAGGAGATGCGCAAGGACTACGATTATCTTAAACAACGCATACTCCAACATTTCTCTTTAGACACAGCAGGGTACCAACAACAGTTTGCAAAATTAGCACCCAAACCTAACCAAACATTCATAGACTACGTTAGTTCAGTACAAGATATATGCACTAAGTGGATAAACTCAGCGAAAACTAACAATAACCACGATAAACTGAAAGAACCCTACAGCAGAAGTACAATCAACGACAACTGCCTCGAGGCCTTTTCAAATCGTGGCAGTTGATCTTGTGGGTCCGTTAAATCACATTTCGAATAAGGGCAATAGATATATTTTTACTCTTGTTGATTTATGTACAAGATGGCCCGAAATGTTACCATTAAGATCTATCTCCTCTAAGGATGTAACGGACATATTACTGAACATTTTCTCCCGTTTTGGCTTTCCGGAGAAAATAATTTCTGATAGGGGAACCCAGTTCATCTCAAATGCCACCCAATCAGTAAAAAAGTTACTGGGCATCAAGCAGTGTTTCACAAGTCCATATCGACCGGCCGCAAATGGTATCTGCGAAAAATTAAATGGAGACTTGAAGCACATGCTTGCCAAAGTGACAGCTGAAAATCCAGCCGATTGGGACATACTTCTCCCAACGGTGCTGTTCGCATATAGAGAAGTCCCACAATCAAGTACAGGGTTCTCTCCCTTCGAATTGATGTATGGAGCGAACCCAAGAGGACCTCTCACCATCTATAAAGACATAATATCACAACCTGTAGATATCCACCTTCCCATTTCTACATATGATTTGGTCACTGACACCAGAGACAAAATCATACGTTCCTGTATAATGGCCAGAACATCACTACAGGAGAAAGGTTTTAAGTACAGGCAATACGCCAATAAAGGTGCAAAGACTGTTGTGCTATATCCAGGTCAGGACATTTTACTACTCTTACCTGACAAAAGAGACCTACTGTCGACCTCTTGGCAAGGACCTTTTAAGGTCATTAGAAGGATTTCAGAAGTAGATTACGAAATCTCTTTAAATGGAAAACTGAAAATATTCCATATAAATATGTTAAAACCATATTTTCTAAGACAGGACAAAGAGACAAATGAACCGACACAACCTGGTGACACAGAGGAAACGACTGTATCCCGACAGAATGACACGTCGACAACCGAAGCAGCGGTAACGACGCACTCTTACGACGATACAAACAACGAAGACATATGGACATTACCAACGTTCTGTGATAGCGACAACGACGACAAAACGGACGACATATTGACGGTTGACCTTGACGACGACGACAATGACATTGAAGACAATTTACAAACGGTAACATCTGTGATAAATCAGACAGACATAGACAATACGGAAATCCCTGTACCAATCATGTCGAACGACGGGAGCATCCATGACATCCATATCTCTGACACGTTAACACAGCTACAGCGACAAGACATTTGGACTATCATGAACGACTACAAACATATCTTTTCTAACAAACCTGGACGCACCGATAGAATAATCCATTCAATTGTGCTGACAGACCTAAGACCAGTCAAATGTAGACCATACTCTATTCCTCTCCATTACAGAGCTAATTTAGATAAAGAAATTTTAGAATTAGAGAGGAATGGTATTATTCAGAAATCAGTCTCTCAATACTCGTCACCGATCGTTCTGGTGAAAAAGAAGGACCAGACCATTCGTTTATGCATTGACTATCGAGTGCTAAACACTAGAACAACAACTGACGCTGAACCTATGAACAGCTGTGAAGATCTTATCTTAAACATGTCCCAATCATCCTTATTTTCTAAGACAGATTTAGCGAAAGGATATTGGCAGATCCCACTACACCCTTCTTGTAGACACATAACAGCATTTGCCACACCTCTTGGCTTATACGAGTGGCTATATCTTCCTTTCGGACTTAAAAATGCACCGGCCAGCTTTGTAAGACTTACAAGATTATTATTACATGGAATTGAAAATGTAGTTGCTTATATAGATGACATATGCATCCATTCATCTGACATGACCTCTCATCTACTTACCCTGAAACAAGTCTTCAACCAAATCTCTCTCTTTGGACTTACTATCAAACCTTCCAAGGTCGAAATAGGTAATACAGAAATAGACTTCCTTGGACATAGAATTTCTCAAGGTAAATTACTCACTGATGAGAAAATAGTCTCCAAAATTCTTAATCTAGAAGTCCCTACCACAAAGAAGCAGATTAGGAGTTTATTGGGCCTTATTAATTATTATGCCAAATTTATCCCACATTGGGCAGAACTCACCACAGTTTTTTCAGACATGTTAACAAAAGATCATCCATCGAAAATTTGTAAAAGTAACAGCTTGGATGATGCAATGTGTAAATTGAAACATATTTTTTCGAATCCTCCAGTCTTACGATTACCCAACATAAATTTACCCTTTATCTTAACCACAGATGCTAGCGGCGTCGCTATAGGAGGTTGCTTGATGCAGGAATTCGATGGGGTCAGACACCCTATTCTCTACGTGAGTAGGAAGCTGAGGAAAGCTGAGATACGCTATGCCACAGTGGAACGGGAGTGTTTGAGTCTGTTATTCTGTATTTTGAGACTATCCAAGTACCTTTTGGGCAGGCACTTTGTGGTCCTGAGCGATAGTTCACCGTTGTTAGTCCTCAACCAAGGATCGCCCAAGAACCACCGGTTGCAAAGATGGCGGCTCCTTCTTCAGGACTTTGATTTCGAAATACGCCACATCAGAGGCACCGATAATACGATGGCTGACATTTTATCACGGCAGGCAAATGCGCCAGCAGAATGACTCTTATCATTCGACCAGTAGCCATGTTATATACTGTGATAAGCCTGTGATAAGTTTTACACCGTTTCATATGTGTACCTCTACACCTGCTAAAGTACTCTGTGCTTAGTTAATTACAACACCTATTTAACACGGTACTTTTATCACTATACCACCAAGTGCCTAAGCTCTAGTACTATACCAGCTAGAAACAGTAATTGTTTATTTCAACCAATAAGATCAACCAGTGAACGAACGATGAACACTGTAAGATTTCATACAAGACACGGAAATGAACTCATACTTGCTGTTACTACAAAACATTCCAAACAGCCGAAATACGACAACATCACTATAGAACGACAACACTTAAGAGACAGCCATACGAACTTTAACATTTATGGCAAAACACAGGAACAACGGGACGGCAACGCGCACATCATCGTTGGAGTTAATTTAATTAGTTAATTAGTGTAATATGTATTATATTTCCATTTCTGATGTATATATATAATGTTAACCTGTAACTTGTACATATTCTACTTTAATATTACAGGCGGTGCCATTCATAGGCCAAGAAAACCCGTCCTATACAATTGTCTCTAGTTAAATTGTAACCTAATTTTCGTTCATCGTACAAAAAGTACGTATTTTCTTAAAGGGCAAATATCGCCTAGCCCACTTTTTCCAAGGGCAATAATAATTACCTTAACTTAAAAAAATATATTTTTACAAAATACTATTGTGTATGAAAGATGAATAAATGAGTGTATGAAAGTATTAAATAAGAGAACGATACACTTGGCGGACAAATTGTACGCAACACGTATTATTTTAATTTGTCTGCGTCTTTGATGTAAAACTATGTGACTTGTCTAATTTGAGAGTACATGTATAGAACTTAGTTTAGGAGTCAGCTTAGCTTAGTAACTAGTTAACATACTTAGTAAATATACTTAGGTTAGCATTAGGAAATAATCTAAGCACCACTACTTTTAATGGCCGATCATGTAGTGCATAACTCATGATTGAGGTTATCCCAACTCGTGACGCTTGGAAATACACCACCCAGTTAGCACACACACACACCTCATAACTCAACACTTTCAATTTAAAATACAATCACTTTATTATGAGTATCAACTGATTATTCAGACACACTAACAAACCAACAGGGACACATGTAGTTTGAGGGGGATAAAAGAACATCGTAACTACACATTTAGCATTAGATGACATACGAGAGTAAAAGTGTATTGAAATACACACACGAATCAAGATTTGAAGGTGTACTTAACTAGCCAGGACTTCGGTCCTGTTAACTCTCTGTAACCAGAGATTAATTGTCTGGGCACCAGTAGGGTGCGTGAGAAGGGCAAGTTGCTAATGCAACTATTAAAACGCCACGTAACTTCGGTCTGATAAGCATGGTTAGATACACAGGAGACAGGATGATCTCTCTTAGCAAATCAGAGAAGTGGTGTATGGAAGAATACATGAGTTGCTAATGCCATTAGGTGGGTTACCAGGTTACTGTCCACCAAACTATAAACCCCAACTTTAGGTGAGTCGATGACAGAATTAGAACAAATCTAATTACCCTATAACAAACCATTTCAGGAAGGGGGAGGGAATCCTGTCAACTTCTCACCTAAAGCTAATCACCAGAAATAATTAGAGGGCTGCAACTCCAGCCCAAGAAAGATAATTAAGTCGCTCTGGACAAGAAACGTCCAGAGCTTTCTAGAACAAAAGTCACCGAGTCCAGGGTTCCGTGGACATTGAGATGACCCGCCTAAAGCGGGGTCCACGAGGAACTCGGGCAGAGTTACCGCCCGTCGAATAGCGACACGCGGTAGACCAACAGAGGGCGATTGGACTCGCGACAGGCAACAAGGGTCTGCCTGAGAGGGACTCTGTAGATCTTCATATTATAGACTAGATAGTGTGCTAGGACATTTAGATGATTATAAATGTATAATGGTTTAATGTCAATGAATAATGTGATATGATGTTAACTGTATAGCCACAATAAATAGGCTATATCATAGCAAAGTAGTTTGATTGCTTGTGTTATTAATACCTGTATGAACCCAACCAGTCACCTAGATAGTAAGACGATAACAATGATTATTATTATTGAATACTAACGTCACAGTCTGTTACTTCGGCTCTCTTCTTCAGTGTCGTCTGCGCCATGTTGGGGTCAGAGGTTGCGCTGTAGTTGGGAACTTTGTCATCGGATTCGCTGGAGACATTTCCATTTTGCAGACATGGAGATAGTTCCGGGGCTGTGGGAGAAAGATACAGTCTGGTATTTTCTTCGCGCAGAGTAGCATGCTTTAATTCAAAAGTCGAAGATAGCGAGCATCATTTCAATCTTTTCCCCAGAACATGCTGGTGTTGTGGGAAACGAGCAGACTGACAGACTGGCTAGATCTGCACCTTTGGGTGGTGTATTGTTGCATGACAAGGCAGATGTGTCAGGGCCCTTTGGGATAATGTGTAAAACGTTGATGAACAGATACATCAACACAGAACAGAGAGGATGGAGCGGTAGGGCGTCGCCAGAGGATCTAGCTAACACAGTACTCCGAGAAAAGGTCAGACGGAAAGGCCAGTTGGCAGCTGGTACTGTTAGTATTGGCTCTTCGCTGGTTGTTGAAGATGAGGACGAAGCACACTTGGGAAAGTACCTAGTACTGTGATGTCGGTTCTTGACTCAACTCAACTCTTTCCCAACCCAGCTACGAATCAAGCCAAAGTCCTGGAAACACCAGAATAGACCAAACACTCTACGAAATGTCCCCCGTGAATATAACCACAAAATGTTGCCCCTAAACACAAAAATGTTGCCCCTAATCATAAAATGCTGCGAACGGGTAAACAATAGCCCACTTGTGTTCACGGTTAATTTCACGACACATCTGTGACAGCGTAAAGTGCAGTTAACTAGGATCAGGCAGCGCGTGAGGGAGATGTAACAGATACTAAACGAATTACCAGCATTCACGTGATGTTTAATGAACAAACATTGTACTGAAGCAGTTTGCTGGTATCGGTCTGTGACATGACAGGGCCATTACATTTTGTAGGTCCGGGAGTACTGAGAAACAGCTGGCCAATCTTTCCCTCACTTAAGCAAGCATCGATCCTACGTCTTGAAACTCCATCCGATCGTGTCCATGACATTACCAGCGCAGTTCGCTATCAACTTTGCCAGCACGGCCGCTTATATGACATCAGTTGTGTCAGGCTTGCTCATATTAACACCGTGGATCCAGGGATGACCCCCAGGGTTCACTTGATGTCTGCACATGACCGCCTATGCAGCAAAATTGTCAGGACAATATCGATAAGGCAACCTGCAAACAATGTTACCCAATTATGGACAGTCACGAGAAGAAACGGGTGCTCTGCTGATAAACCCAACGGGATCGTTTCATCACACGTGGGGATCGTAAACAATTGCATTTTTAGCAGACAATATCTGGTGCTAATGTATAGAAGTAGAAAACAGTCAATAGCGTTAGAAATGGCAACAATCTGGTACTTACATCTAAACACAATGAACTAGTGATCGTAGAAATGGCAACAATCTGGTACTTACATCTAGACACAATGAACTAGTGATCGTAGAAATGGCAACAATCTGGTACTTACATCTAGACACAATAAACTAGTGATCGTAGAAATGTCCTACAATCTGGTACTTACATCTAGACACACGGAATAGTGTTCGTAGAAATGGCTACAATCTGGTATTTACATTTAGACACTAGGAACTCGTGATGGTAGAAATGGCTACAATCTGGTACTTACATCTAAAAACAATGAACTAGTGATCGTAGAAATGTCTACAATCTGGTAATTACATCTAGACACAGGGAACTAGTGATCGTAGAAATATCTACAATCTGGTACTTACATCTAGACACAGGGAACTAGTGATCGTAGAAATGTCTACAATTTGGTACTTACATCTAGACACAGAGAACTAGTGATCGTAGAAATGTCTACAATCTGGTACTTCCATCTAGACACAGGGAACTAGTGATCGTAGAAATGTCCACAATCAGGTACTTACATCTAGACACAAGGAACTAGTGATCGTAGAAATGTCTACAATCTGGTACTTACATCTAGACACAATGAACTAGTGATCGTAGAAATGTCTACAATCTGATACTTACATCTAGACACAGAGAACTAGTGATCGTATAAATGTCTACAATCTGATACTTACATCTAGACACAAGGAACTAGTGATCGTAGAAATGTCTACAATCTGGTACTTACATCTAGACACAGAGAACTAGTGATCGTAGAAATGTCTACAATCTGGTACTTACATCTAGACACAGAAAACTAGTGATCGTAGAAATGTCTACAATCTGATACTTACATCTAGACACAGAGAACTAGTGATCGTAGAAATGTCTACAATCTGATACTTACATCTAGACATAAGGAACTAGTGATCGTACAAATGTCTACATTCTGGTACTTACATCTAGACACAAGGAACTAGTGATCGTAGAAATGTCTACAATCTGATACTTACTTCTAGACACAGGGAACTAGTGATCGTACAAATGGCAACAATCTGGTACTTACATCTAGACACAAGGAACTAGTGATCGTAGAAATGGCTACAATCATCTGGTACTTCCATCTAGTCACAGGGAACTAGTGATCGTAGAAATGTCTACAATCTGGTACTTCCATCTAGACACAGGGAACTAGTGATCGTAGAAATGTCTACAATCTGGTACTTACTTCTAGACACAGGGAACTAGTGATCGCAGAAATGCCTACAATCTGGTACTTACATCTAGACACAAGGAACTAGTGATCATATAAATGTCTACAATCTGGTACTTACATCTAGACATAGGGAACTAGTGATCGTAGAAATGGCTACAATCTGGTACTTACATCTAGACACAGGGAACTAGTGATCGTAGAAATGTCTACAATCTGGTACTTACATCTAGACACAGGGAACTATTGATCGTAGAAATGTCTACAATCTGGTACTTACATCTAGACACAGGGAACTAGTGATTGTAGAAATGGCAACAATCTGGTACTTACTTCTAGACACAGGGAACTAGTGATCGTAGAAATATCTACAATCTGGTACTTACATCTAGACACATGGAACTAGTGATTGTAGAAATGGCAACAATCTGTTACTTACATCTAGAAACAATGAACTAGTGATCGTAGAAATGTCCACAATCTGGTACTTACATCTAGAAACAATGAACTAGTGATCGTATAAATGGCAACAATCTGGTACTTACATCTAGAAACAATGAACTAGTGATCGTAGAAATGTCCACAATCTGGTACTTACATCTAGACACAATGAACTAGTGATCGTAGAAATGGCAACAATCTGGTACTTACATCTAGACACATGGAACTAGTGATTGTAGAAATGGCAACAATCTGGTACTTACATCTAGACACATGGAACTAGTGATTGTAGAAATGGCAACAATCTGTTACTTACATCTAGACACATGGAACTAGTGATTGTAGAAATGGCAACAATCTGGTACTTACATCTAGAAACAATGAACTAGTGATCGTAGAAATGGCAACAATCTGGTACTTACATCTAGACACATGGAACTAGTGATTGTAGAAATGGCAACAATCTGTTACTTACATCTAGAAACAATGAACTAGTGATCGTAGAAATGTCCACAATCTGGTACTTACATCTAGAAACAATGAACTAGTGATCGTAGAAATGGCAACAATCTGGTACTTACATCTAGACACAATGAACTAGTGATGGTAGAAATGGCAACAATCTGGTACTTACATCTAGACACAATGAACTAATGATCGTAGAAATGTCCACAATCTGGTACTTACATCTAGACACAGGAAACAGTCTGTGCAATGATCGTAGAAATGGCTGCAGTCTTGTATCCATGCCTTCTTGTTGTGTTCTGCGTGTAGTGAGAAAATTATCTTCACAAACATGAATTCCTAATCAATATCCTATAGATTGCACCTCCTTATCTTCTCTTCACTTTGTTTTGACCTGTTTTTTTTTTTTAAGGTTAGCTTATCTATATAGCACATTCGTTATATTTACGTGACTGTTGGCGTAAATAACAAGTGAGAAAAGGGCCACTTCTTATGCCATTATGAATTGGGTATATAAGGCTAGCCGGCTCCCTGGTCTAGAGGTTACACGACTTTCTCCGTGATCTCGTATACTCTCGTGGGCAACGTAACGTGCGCGAGAATCGGTTCTAGCCGCGTCGGTAACTTACGGGGTATTTGAGCCGGTCGCTCAGAAAGCAATGGCAAACTAATCTTGCCAAGAAATCAACAATCAGCTGAAAGATGCTGATGTTGACAGCGATGTCCTGTAAAGGATATATATATATGGTCAGTATATATGGTCAATATATGTGAGCAGTATCATCTGGTCAGTATATCTGGTCAGTGTCGTATGGTAGGTATATATGGTCAGTATATGTGGCTAGTATAGATTATCAGTATAGTGGTCAGTATCCTGTTGTCTGAATCAATGGTCAGTATATATGATCATTATATGTGGCTAGTATATGTAATCAGTATAGTGTTCAGTATCTTGTGGTCAGTATCAAATGGTCAGTATACATGGCCGCTATCATGTCGTCAGTATATATATTAACAACCTTAAGGTCAGTATATATGGTCAGTATCGTATGGTCAAAGACTAAAACAGCTAAATAAATTATGGAGTGGGACAGACAGAACTACAAAAATTAGATTTTTAAGAGCATACATCTTTCCCATTGCAACATACGCCTGTGAGACATGGACACTTACTAAACAAGCTGAACAGCGCATAAACGCCTTTGAATATAAATGTTATAGACGAGTTCTAAAAATATTTTGGGTAAAGAAAAGAACAAATGCATCAATACTTCAAGAGTTGAATATTGAAGAAGGTTGGCTATTAAAGACGATAAAACAAAAAAAAATTGAAATATTTTGGTCACTTGAAACGTCACGAAAGTTTGGAGAGAACAATAATGGAAGGGTATATGCCTGGGAAGAGAGGAAGAGGAAGGCCAAACAGAAGATGGGTGCAGGGTGTGGCGGATGATCTCCAGATTGGTGTATCGGACGTGGGACATCTTGCTTATGATCGAGAGGTTTTCCGGAAGTTTGTTATGGGAGCGAGGTTCTGCAAAGGACATGCTACTGAATGAATGAATCGTATGGTCAGTATATGAAATAACGCCATATTTACACATTAGATATGGCTGGTTAAATAGAAAAAACCAGGCCAACACCGGGAAAAACAAAATGGTGGCGATTTGTGAATTCTCTAGTATCCTCTAGTCATCCCATCTGGATCGCGAAGACAAAAGCCCGTAGGAGTTCGCGCTGTGTAAATCGTTGAATTGTGGCCAACCTTTGCCTATGTCAGTGGTTCTCAACCGGTGAGGAATTCCCCCCCCCCCCCCAGGGGGGAATTTTATGGTTTCCAGGGGGGGGGGGAATTAAGATTATTTCAAGATCGCATTAGTACAGGAACCAGTTACTTGATATTGTTTTTCCCTCTAAATTTTACAGTTCTGTACTTCTCGCCCTAATGAAATTCATTTTATAACGTAAATAGACCCTCAAATCACGTTTTATGTAGATGCCTAGACTTGTTCTAGTATGTGTTATTAAATTTAGCTCCATTTTTATGTATACTGTGTAAGGGTGGGGGTTGAGGGATTTATAGGCAGGAAATTTGAAGGAGGTGGGGGGAATGACGTTCTGAACATATGGTAAAGGGGGGGGCATGGGCCAAAAAAGGTTGAGAACCACTGTCTATGTAGAACTGTAAGTTTGAAATGATTAAGTTAATAGTTAAATTTTCTCAATTCCAGCGTTGCGCCAAGATACCGGCTCGAGACTATGTTTGTGTAGTGGACGCGGTGTGGGTTGAAGAGAGCCCTTAGATAAGATTGTGGGATAAAAATATGATTTTCTTTTCTTTTTTTTTTGCATATCCCTTACAGGACTTTGCAGTCAACATCAGCATTTTTCAGCTGCTGTTGATGTACTAGGCAAGATTACGCTAAGTAGTTTGCCACTGCTTTCTGAGCGGCCGGCTCACATACCCCGTAAGTCTCCAACGCGGCGAGAACCACTACCGATTCTCGCGCAGGTTACGTTACTCACGAGAGTATACGGAATTACGGAGAATGACATTAACTCCTACTACAAGCTGAAATTATGTTAGGCCACGTGGTGTCATAACAACCATGCTGGTACAATATGGAGTGTGAGATATACAATTTATTTCATGAATTATTCAATGTAGTGACAGCTGAAATTATGCCAGGCCTCATGGTACGATACCAACCATGCTGGTACAAGATTGCTGATTGGTAATTGATTGCTGAGAATGAATACTGACAAGTAACATTGAGTGACGAAAATCATGATCAGGTATATATTATTTATAGTATTATGCAGCAGGAAAGTCTTTTACGTGATATTTCTGTGGCAATAATGTGTTAAAGGTTAAGTAGACGATCGAACGAACTTAAATTTCAAAGGGTCTTAAATTAGGCACGCAGGCCCGTCTTACATTCGACCCTTCCAATCACTCATCTTTTGATCATCAATGATCTATTGTGCATGTTACATTCACATACGGAAAATAATTGTTCAGTGAACGTTGTAAACATAAACAAAGCATTTTACCGTGTTATGAGACCGCAGCGAAGCAGACACACGTACGCACGCACATGCGTAAACACGTACATACATACCTGCATACATACTTACATCATTTACATAAACTCTCACAGTTATTCACCACTCAGTAACATACAAATACACACTCCATCGCATACACATATATTCACTCACAATGACACACTCACTAACAAAAGTTACTTATACATACATGTATATGATCTCTCTCTCTCTCTCTCTCTCTCTCTCTCTCTCTCTCTCTCTCTCTCTCTCTCTCTCTCTCTCTCTGTTTCTCTATCTCTCTCTCCTTCTCACTTTCTTTCTATCTTTGTCTCTTTCTCTATCTATCTGTTTGTCTCTCTCTGTCTGTCTCTCTCTGTCTCTCTGTTTCTTTCTCTCGGTCTCTCTCCCTTTCTCTCTCTCTCTCTGTCTCTCTCTCTGTCTCTCTCTTTCTGTCTCTGTCTGTCTTTCTCTGTCTTTGTCTCTCTATATGTATCTGTCTCTCTCGGTCTCTCTCTCTTTCTCTCTCTGCGTCTCTCTCTTTATGTCTCTGTGTCTTTCTCTATTTCTCCCTCTTTCTCTATATCTCTCCGTCTCTCTTTATGTGTCTCTCTCTATGTCTCTCTCTCTTTCTCTCTATGTCTCTCTCCATATCTCTCTGTCTCTATCTTTCTCTCTCTCTTTCTCTCTCTCTCTCTTTCTCTCTCTTCCTCGCTCTCTATATCTCTTACAGTGGAGGATGGTATGTGGTTGGGGACATGTGCGTAGGGAAGAGGAATGTGTGTGAGTGGGGTGGGTGGGTGGTGGGGGAATGCATGCCTGGGGGTGTGTAAGGAATGGGTGTGTGGGTGGGTGGAGGATGTGTTTGTGGGTGAGGGATGTTTTGGTTGGTTGGTGGACGTGTCTGGGTGTTGGTGGGTTGGGGATGTGTAGGTGGATGGGTGTGTGGATGGGTGGGTGGGGGATGTGTGTGTAGGTGGTGGATGTGTTGGAGTGTGCGTAGGGGTGTGAGGGATGTGTGTGTGGGTTCGAAGATGAGGGTGTGTATGAGTGAGGGTGTGTGTGGGTGTGTGTGTGAGAGGGGATGGGTGTGGGTTGTGGGGGTGTGTGTGGGTGGGAGATGTTTAAGGGTGGATGGGGATGTGTGGGTTGGTGGGAGATGTGTGTGCATGTGGGAATATGTGTGTCTGCGGGTATGTGTGCGGATGTCGAGATTTGTGTGTTCGTGGGGAGATGTGTGTGTGGTTGGAGGATGTCTGTGTGGGGGATGTGTGTGTGGGGAGATGTGTGTGTTGGTGGGAGAATGTATGTGTGTGGATGGGTAGGTGGGTGGGGTTATGTATGTGTGCCTGGCAGTGGGTGGTTGGATGTGTGGGCGGGTGAGGGGTATGGGGGGATGTGTCTCATAACATTGTAATATGCATTGTTTATTTTTACAATATTCATTTGACTATGTTTTTTCCCTATGTATCATGCACTACTGATGAATGAAAGATGAGTGATTGAAAGGGCCGAATGTAAGACGGACCTGCGTGCCTAACATGTTACCCTTTTAAAATAAAGTTAAATCAAATCAAATCAAATCAAATCAAATCAAATCAAATCAAATCTCTCTCTCTCTCTCTCTCTCTCTCTCTCTCTCTCTCTCTCTCTCTCTGTCTCTCTCTCTCTCTCTCTCTCTCTCTCTCTCTCTCTCTCTCTCTCTCTCGCAGAGAACTCTTCAGCTGCACATTGGTAGCACGCATATAGAAAGTGTAACCGAGCACAAGGCACTGGGTCTTATCATAGATCAAAATCTATTCTTCAATTCCCATGTTCATGCTCTAGTTAAACAAATAGCCAAAAAAGTATACCAACTTGCCAAAATTAAAAATTTCCTCGACGAAAACACAAGAAAGATATTCTATACTTCCCACATACAAACACGTATTGATTATTGCTCCACAATATGGGATGCAGGTTCCAAATTAATGATACAACGCCTTTATTCACTCCAGAAAAGGGCAGTGCGTCTAATCAATTGTGATAAGCTTACAGACAATTCTAACCTACATGAATGTCTTCAGTTATTGCCACTCCACAAACGCCTACTTTTTAATAAGGCTAAACTAATTCACAAAATCCTATTTCAAAATGCCCCAAGCTACTCTTGGCCATTGTTTAATATAATGCAAGACATAGCGAACGACTAAATATGCTCCATGTCCCTAAACCTAGGATAGACTTATTTAAAACAACCTTAGCATACTCTGCCACTCAGTTGTGGAACAATCTTCCACAAGAAATCAAAGACACCACCAATTATTATACATACAGTCGCAACCTGTTTGAACACTACCTCAGGACAGACTACTTGCCCCCTTTAAAAAAAAAAACAGCAACAAAGACAATAATATTGGTAAGTTATCTCGAACGACAACTAGCCAAAAAAAAAAACAACAACAACAACAACATTCCCATATGTATGGCACGTTACACCCACCTTAGATATTAATGATGCCCATGTTAAACATTGCCTCGACGAGTCATGTATTATTGATTATTTTTCGTGCGTTTTAATGCTTATTGTTCTTTTGTTGTCAAAGAATTGCTTCATAAGAGATGTTGAATGAAAGAATGTATGAGGGGAATTAGAGAAGAAGGGCAGAATGTCAGACGGGCCTGTGTGCCCAATTCTTAACCCTTGGAAAATAAAGATTTACTTACTTACTACTTACTTACTTATTCTCTCTCTCTCTCTCTCTCTCTCTCTCTCTCTCTCTCTCTCTCTCTCTCTCTCTCTCTCTCTCTCTCTCTCTCTCTCTCTCACTCACTCTTTCTCTCTCTGTCTCTCTCTGTCTCTCCCTGTCCCACTCTCTGTCTCTCTCTTCGTGCGTGCCCAATTCTTATCTCTTTAAAAATAAAGTTTGCTCGTTCGTTCGTTCGTTCATTCGTTCTCTGTCTCTCTCTTTTTCTCTATCTCTCTCTGTCTCTCCATGTCTCACTCTGTCTTTCCCTGTATAATTCTCTGTATCTCTCTTTTTCTCTATCTCGCTCTGTCTCTCCATGTCTCTCTGTCTCTCCATGTCTCTCTCTGTCACTTTATCTCTCTGTCTCTCTCTGTCTCTCTCTGTCTCTCTCCCTGTGTCTCTCTGCCTTCATACCTGTCTTTCGGTGTCTCTATCTTTCTGTCTCTCCCACTGTCTCTCTCTCTCTGTATCTCTCTTCCTCTCTTTTTCTCTCTCTTTATCTCTCTCTGTCTTTATCTATCTCTTTCTCTTCTTATCATTCTCTCCTTGTCTCTTTCTCTCTCTCCTCTCTCTCTCTCTCTTTCTCTCTTTTCCCTTTCCCTTTCTCTTTCTCTCTCTCTATGTTTTTCCTTGTGTACCATATTTCCATTTTCGTGAGGATGCTCACAACAGTCGTCAGTGTATGTGTGTGTGAAGTGTGGAAGTTTGTTCATTTTAGTTTGTGTGAAGCAGCGTGTATTTGTCTAGATGTGTGTGTGTGTGTGTGTGGTGTGGTGTGTGTGTGTGTTTGTGTGTGTGTGTGTGTGTGTGTGTGTGTGTGTGTGTGTGTGTGTGTGTGTGTGCAGGAAGGAATACATAATCACATGATATGCTATTCCATAGTAATTGTGTATTTTCTTCCATAGTCAATACTATCTTCCATCTTCCATAGTTTTTATTTTTGCTGCCACTTGATTTCACCATGTACACTATGAAAACTATTGCACTGCTTTATCAGTTTTAGCTAGCATTATCCTTTTGCATTGCATTAATATATTTTACCATATGCAATGTGTGTGCGTGGCATATGTTCCCATTCTTGTGTGCATGCTCGTGACAGTTGTCAATGTATGTATGTGAAAGTGTGGCGGTCTGTGTGTGTGTGTGTATTAATTTGAGTGACTGTGTGAATGAGAGAGAGAGAGAGAGAGAGAGAGAGAGAGAGAGAGAGAGAGAGAGAGAGAGAGAGAGAGAGAGAGAGAGAAAGTATGAATGAGTGAATGATTTAGTGTTTGTGATTGTGAGTGGTCATATGTGTTTGCATGTAAGGAAGTGTATGTGGGTGTGTGACAATGTGTCGCTTCTTAAGACATGCATAGTACTTTACAGTGTTACTATTCTTTGCTTCTCTTATGTGCCCTGTTAACAAATGAGAGGATAATAGCTCTGGGATATCCTATTTTATGAATTAAAAGTTGTGTGTGTGTGTTGAATGTTTGTTCCTATGCTGTTCACTCATGTGTCACTTGCGGAGTTTTTTTAAGCTTTGTTCCATCTTGAAGATATGCAACAGGTTGACCCCAAGCCAGCCCCACATATCAATAAGAGGTGTGTGCACTACGTGTATATGGATTGTCTTTCATCATGGTGAATTGTTGTGACTCTCAGACCGACTCGTGGTGTAAACAGGCTGAATCCCCGACATTCCCCGTCACAGCCAAAACGATGGCCTATCCAAGACTTTCACTGTCCTGGATACTCGACAGACTAGTGACTGTCCTAGGTTCCCTAAAGACTAGTGACTGTCTTGGGTGTCCGACGTACTAGTGACTATTCTATATGCCTGACAGATAGTGACTATCCTAGATGCCTGACAGACTAGTGACTATCCTAGATGCCCGACAGACTAGTGACTATCCTAGATGCCCGACAGATAGTGACTATCCTAGATGTCTGACAGACTAGTGACTATCCTAGATGCCTGACAGACTAGTGATTATCCTAGATGCCCGACAGACTAATGACTATCCTAGGTGCCTGACAGATAGTGACTATCCTAGATGCCTGACAGACTAGTGACTATCCTAGATGCCCGACAAACTAGTGACCAACCTAGATGCCCGACAGATAGTGACTATCCTAGATGTCTGACAGACTAGTGACTATCCTAGATGCCTGACAGACTAGTGATTATCCTAGATGCCCGATAGACTAGTGACTATCCTAGATGCCCGACAGATAGTGACTAACCTAGATGCCCGACAGACTAGTGACTATCCTAGATGCCCGACAGATAGTGACTATCTTAGATGTCCGACAGACTAGTGACTATCTTAGATGCCCGACAGACTAGTGACTATCCTAGATGTCCGACAGACTAGTGACTGTCCTAGATGCCCGACAGATAGTGACTATCCTAGATGTCTGACAGACTAGTGACTATCCTAGATGCCTGACAGACTAGTGATTATCCTAGATGCCCGATAGACTAGTGACTATCCTAGATGCCCGACAGATAGTGACTAACCTAGATGCCCGACAGACTAGTGACTATCCTAGATGCCCGACAGATAGTGACTATCTTAGATGTCCGACAGACTAGTGACTATCTTAGATGCCCGACAGACTAGTGACTATCCTAGATGTCCGACAGACTAGTGACTATCCTAGATGCCCGACAGATAGTGACTATCTTAGATGTCCGACAGACTAGTGACTATCTTAGATGCCCGACAGACTAGTGACTATCCTAGATGCCCGACAGACTAGTGACTGTCCTAGATGCCCGACAGACTAGTGACTATCCTAGATGTCTGACAGATAGTGACTATCCTAGATGCCTGACAGACTAGTGATTATCCTAGATGCCTGACAGACTAGTGATTATCCTAGATGCCCAACAGACTAGTGACTATCCTAGATGTCCGACAGACTAGTGACTGTCCTAGATGCCCAACAGACTAATGATAGTTCTAGATGCCCGACAGACTAGTGACTGTCCTGGATGTCTCACAAACTAGTGACTGTCCTGGATGTCTCACAAACTAGTGACTGTCCTGGATGTCTCACAGACTAGTGACTGTCCTGGATGTCTCACAAACTAGTGACTGTCCTGGATGTCTCACAAACTAGTGACTGTCCTGGATGTCTCACAGACTAGTGACTGTCCTGGATGTCTCACAGACTAGTGACTGTCCTGGATGTCTCACAAACTAGTGACTGTCCTGGATGTCTCACAAACTAGTGACTGTCCTGGATGTCTCACAGACTAGTGACTGTCCTGGATGTCTCACAGACTAGTGACTGTCCTGGATGTCTCACAAACTAGTGACTGTCCTGGATGTCTCACAAACTAGTGACTGTCCTGGATGTCTCACAAACTAGTGACTGTCCTGGATGTCTCACAAACTAGTGACTGTCCTGGATGTCTCACAGACTAGTGACTGTCCTGGATGTCTCACAGACTAGTGACTGTCCTGGATGTCTCACAGACTAGTGACTGTCCTGGATGTCTCATAGACTAGTGACTGTCCTGGATGTCTCACAGACTAGTGACTGTCCTGGATGTCTCAAAGACTAGTGACTGTCCTGGATGTCTCACAGACTAGTGACTGTCCTTGATGTCTCAAAGACTAGTGACTGGCCTGGATGGCCCACAGACTAGTGACTGTCCTGGATGTCTCACAGAGTAGTGACTGTCCTGGATGGCCCACAGACTAGTGACTGTCCTGGATGTCTCAAAGACTAGTGACTGTCCTGGATGTCTCACAGACTAGTGATTGTCCTGGATGTCTCACAGACTAGTGACTGTCCTGGATGGCCCACAGACTAGTGACTGTCCTGGATGTCTCAAAGACTAGTGACTGTCCTGGATGTCTCACAGACTAGTGACTGTCCTGGATGTCTCAAAGACTAGTGACTGTCCTGGATGGCCCACATACTAGTGACTGTCCTGGATGTCTCACAGACTAGTGACTGTCCTGGATGGCCCACAGACTAGTGACTGTCCTGGATGTCTCAAAGACTAGTGACTGTCCTGGATGTCTCACAGACTAGTGATTGTCCTGGATGTCTCACAGACTAGTGACTGTCCTGGATGTCACACAGACTAGTGACTGTCCTGAATGCCCACAGACTAGTGACTCTCATGGAGGCCCCACGTGGAAGTGATGTGAGATCTTGGACAGTGCCATCTCCAGTCTGACGTCACTGCATCTCTAAGTAAAACATACAAGATAACGCTATCCTCCTGAATGCATCTCTAAGTAAAACATACAAGATAACGATATCCTCCTGAATGCATCTCTAAATAAAACAAACAATATAACGCTATCCTCCTGAATGCATCTCTAAGTAAAACATACAATATAACGCTATCCTCCTGAATGCATCTCTAAGTAAAACATACAAGATAACGCTATCCTCCTGAATGCGTCTCTAAGTAAAACATACAAGATAACGCTGTCGGCTTGAATACATCTCTAAGTGAAACATACAAGATAACGCTATCCTCCTGAATACATCTCTAAGTAAAACATATAAGACATCGCTATCCTCCTGAATGCATCTCTAAGTAAAACATGCAAGATAACGCTATCGGCTTGAATACATCTCTAAGTAAAACATACAAGATAACGCTATCCTCCTGAATGCATCTCTAAGTAAAACATACAAGATAACGATATCCTCCTGAATGCACCTCTAAGTAAAACATACAAGATAGCGCTGTCGGCTTGAAAGCATCTTTAAGTAAAACACAAGATAACGCTAACCTCTTGAATGCATCTCTAAGTAAAACATACAAGATAACGCTGTCGACTTGAATGCATCTTTAAGTAAAACATTCAAGATAATGCCGTCGGCTTGAATACATCTCTAAGTAAAATATACAAGATAACGCTGTCGGCTTGAATGCTCTCGGGGACACATTGCAGTTACTGGACCAGAAAAAGCAAACCGTTTCAATGCGATCAAGGCATACTGGAGCAATCAGTGTCATCTCGGCATATTGGTGTTATAAGGCCAAATACAGCATACCGCTTCAATACCATCAATATATTATGAATTTGTTGGACCAATCAATGTTATCAGAGCAAATTCAAGTTATTCGACCAATAAGTGCCATCACGGCATACTGAAGTTATTCGAGCAATAATTGACATCAGGGCATATTGGAGTGACTGGACCCATAAATGCTATCATAGCATAATGGAATGTTTGGATTAGTCAGTGCTATAATGGTATATTTGAGTCAATGGACCAAATAAAGCATCCCGTTTCAAAGCTTCCGGGAGCATTTTGGCGCTAGTGCACCAAACTTCTTGGCTAATGAGCTCATCATGACGAATGTCACCAGTTAGTCTTAGTCTTAGTTAGTCTTAGTCTTAGTTAGTCTTTCCTCTTGAGCCTAAGGCGGCGCATAGGGCAGAAATCCTGGTTCTCCATGTCTGGCGGTTCGCAGTAGTAGGAAAGGCGCAAAACGATTATTATTTGGAGGAGCCTCCTCAAATGACCTTGACCTCGGTTGATTTTCACTCCCCCTCGGTCATGTAGTTGGGTAAGGGGTAAGGGGTGATATCTAGGTCATATCTAAGGGCGATAATTCTAAGATTTTATGTTTCTAAGGGCAGATAACTATTGAGTGGGTGTATAAAAATTTTAATTAATTATTAAAAAATAAAATAAAATAAATAAAAATAAAAATAAACAACGACGGGGTGCGGGGTGGTGGAGAGGGGGTGGGCTCTTGGGGTGAGGCTAGGCTGTTCAGGTTTAAACACTATCATCAAAGGGTTACAAATGAAAACCTTAACATGTAAAGATGGTCGATATTATTGATTTTAGCGGGTATAGCTTAGTGAAATTCGTTCAAGCAATGGTCAAGTAGTGGTCAAGTGGTCGAGTGACCACTTAAATTGTAGAGGACGATGTCCCTAAGATTATGGTAGTGGTTAAAGTGATCGATGACATGATCAAGTAGCGGTCAAGTAGTGGTCAAGTGGTCGAGTGACCGCTTAAATTGTATAGGAAAGTACGTGTAGTGAAACAGTGATGGGTAAATTAAGTAGTGACGTTGTCAAGTAGTGGTCAAGTAGTGCTCAACCAGTGGTCAACCGCTCAAGTGAGAAAATTGTAGGGTATGGTACGTGTAGTGAAACAGAGATGGATAAATTAAGTAGTGACGTTGTCAAGTAGTGATCAAGTAGCGGGCAAGTACTGGTCAAATGGTCGAGTGACCACTTAAATTGTAAGGGAAAGTACGTGTAGTGAACCTGGGTTGGTTAAAGTGATCGATGACGTGCTCAAGTAGTGGCCAAGTAGTGGTAAATGGTCGAGTGACTACTTAAATTATCGGTGAAAGTAGGTATAGTGACAGGGTGATGATCAAGAGTTGGTCAAGTGGTGCTCAAATTGTGGTCAAGTAGTGGTCAAGTAGTCGAATGACCACTTAAATTATAGGGTATGGTACGTGTAGTGAAACGGTGATGGTAAAATAAGTAAGGACATAGTCAAATATTGGTCAAGTACTGGTGAAGTAGTGATCAAGTGGTCGACGGATCACTTAAATTGTAGGGTATGGTATGTGTAGTGACATGATGATGGTTAAAGTTATCAATGAAATGATCAAGACGTTATGCCGACTGCTAAGTTCAGAAAGTAATGTCCTTACTATCGGCAATTTCCCTGACAGGAGCGCCTCGAGCACTGATTTTGTATTGATCAATAGCACCTAGTGGTACAGTCGACACACATAGACAAAAGTTACAGCCGGTCAAAGATGGTGTCGCACCCTATCACACATGGGTAATTGCTACAACCAGACTACGTCTCATTCGCTAAAACTGGTCAAATATGGACTTGCAGTCGATCCCATGTGTAATGGTACATCCAAGAAAAGGCTCACTGACTAAAACAATCAAAGAATTCCCTGCTTCCGATAACATGTATAATGGTATAGCCAGAACACGGGGTTAATGATTCAACCGGTCAAAGATGGCGATGGATCCAGTGACACGCATAACGATACACGTGGAACACGTGGCTAATAACCGAAATGTTCAAAGACGGCGGTGCATCCGGTAACAGGGGTAATGGTACATCTGAGACACGTGGTTAAGAAGGAAACTATAGAAAAAGGGTGTCCTATCGGTTGTCGAGTCAGGGAACCTAACGTATGATGATCACTGTGTATAGGAGTGAATACACTGTATCATCAACACTGCAGCCGAAGGCTAAAAGAGTCACCCTTCTCTCTCCTTTCTATAACCGTGTAGTCCTAGTGTTATCCGGTTACACCAAAGGACACTCGGGCATCAATACAACATAAACTGGTCTCGAAAACCCCATACGCGTGTGTAAACAAATCACCACAGAGTCCGACTAAGCCTTTCTCATATTCATAGTACAGAGCTGTGATCACAGAGGCTAGTCGGGGAAATCGTATCTGTATGTAACAACTATCGGGTCATACAGCGACGAGTGGGTAGTGGGTGTTAACAGATGCACACAAACACAACAAACTGCCCCGATTCAACCTTAGGCAATGCACGTACCATGACAGGTCACATGTCCGCCGTCATAATCAGCAACGTTATCAAGTATCAAATTAGATAGCCACACTTTCATTTCCTATCTATGTGTCCATAGTGTCTTTACATCTTTCTCCAGAAAACCATTTCCAAGACCAATATATGTTTTTTGTCAGTGTACCTGCTCAGTGCCACACTTCACAACCAGACAAAAGTACACGTTCTATGTACCACTTCAACCGTCAAATAAGAAAATATGTTAGACAAAATATTAAAATTATTGGTCAAATACAGAAATATATCACCCAAACTTATAAAAAGTAGGAACATATGTTAACCAAATGGAAAATATCTTAGAAAAATAGGAAAATGTGTTAGCCAAATAGAAAAAATATTGACCACGTAACGAAAGTAGGGACATTTGTTAGTCAAATGAGAAAAAAGATTGACCAAGTAACGAAATACCCAAACCAAACTTATGAAAAGTACGAAACTTTGTTAAGCAAGTATGAAAAGGTATCGTCCAAACAGAGAAATATATCACCTAAACTTATAAAAAGTAGGAACATATTTTAACCAAAGGGAAAATACCTTGGGCAAATAGGAAAATTTGTTAGCCAAATAGAAAAAAAATATTGACCACGTAACGATATATCTTGTCCACACTTATGAAAAGTAGGGACATTTGTTAGCCAAAGGAGAAAAAAGATTGACCAAGTAACGAAATACCCAAACCAAACTTATGAAAAGTACGAAACATTGTTAAGCAAGTATGAAAATGTATCGACCAAATAGAGAAATATATCACCCAAACTTATAAAAAGTAGGAACATATTTTAACCAAAGGGAAAATACCTTGGCCAAATAGGAAAATTTGTTAGCCAAATAGAAAAAAGTATTGACCACGTAACGATATATCTTGTCCACACTTATGAAAAGTAGGGACATTTGCTAGCCAAAGGAGAAAAAAGATTGACCAAGTAACGAAATTCCCCAACCAAACTTATGAAAAGTACGAAACTTTGTTAAGCAAGTATGAAAAGGTATCGACCAAACAGAGAAATATATCACCTAAACTTATAAAAAGTAGGAACATATGTTAACCAAATGGAAAATATCTTGGGCAAATAGGAAAATTTGTTAGCCAAATGGGGAAAATATTGTCCAAGTAACGAAATTCCCCAACCAAACTTATGAAAAGTACGAAACTTTGTTAAGCAAGTATGAAAAGGTATCGACCAAACAGAGAAATATATCACCTAAACTTATAAAAAGTAGGAACATATGTTAACCAAATGGAAAATATCTTGGGCAAATAGGAAAATTTGTTAGCCAAATGGGGAAAATATTGTCCAAGTAACGAAATTCCCCAACCAAACTTATGAAAAGTACGAAACTTTGTTAAGCAAGTATGAAAACGTATCGACCAAGTAGAGAAATATATCACCCAAACTTATAAAAAGTAGGAACATATGTTAACCACAGAGAAAATACCTTGGCCAAATAGGAAAATTTGTTAGCCAAATGAGAAAAAAGATTGACCAAGTAACGAAATACCCCCCAACAAACTTATGAAAAGTACGAAACTTTGTTAAGCAAGTATGAAAAGGTATCGTCCAAACAGAGAAATATAGCACCCAAACTTATAAAAAGTAGGAACATATGTTAATCAAATGGAAAATATCTTGGCCAAATAGGAAAATTTGTTAGCCAAATGGGGAAAATATTGTCCAAGTGACGAAATACCCCCCAACAAACTTAGGAAAAGTACGAAACTTTGTTAAGCAAGTATGAAAAGGGATCGACCAAACAGAGAAATATATCACCCAAACTTATAAAAAGTAGGAACATATGTTAACCAAATGGAAAATATCTTGGCCAAATAATAAAATGTGTTAGCCAAATGGAAAAAAATATTGACCACGTAACGATATATCTTGTCCACACTTATGAAAAGTAGGAACATTTGTTACCCAAATGGGGAAAATATTGACCACGTAACGAAATACCCAAACCAAACTTAGGAAAAGTACGAAAACTTTGTTAAGCAAGTATGAAAAGGTATCGACCAAACAGAGAAATATATCACCCAAACTTATAAAAAGTAGGAACATATGTTAACCAAATGGAAAATATCTTGGCCAAATAGGAAATATTGTTAGCCAAATAGAAAAAAATATTGACCACGTAACGATATATCTTGTCCACACTTATGAAAAGTAGGAAAATTTGTTAGTCAAATGGGGAAAATATTGACCACGTAACGAAATACCCCCCCCCCCCCCCCCAAAAAAAAAAACTTAGGAAAAGTACGAAACTTTGTTAAGCAAGTATGAAAAGGTATCGGCCAAACAGAGAAATATATCACCCAAACTTATAAAAAGTAGGAACATATGTTAACCAAATGGAAAATATCTTGGCCAAATAGGAAAATTTGTTAGCCAAATAGAAGAAAATATTGACCACGTAACGATATAGCTTGTCCACACTTATGAAAAGTAGGGAAATTTGTTAGTCAAATCGGGAAAATATTGACCACGTAACGAAATACCCCCCAACAAACTTAGGAAAAGTACGAAACTTTGTTAAGCAAGTATGAAAAGGTATCGGCCAAACAGAGAAATATAACACCCAAACTTATGAAAAGTAGGAAACTTTGTTAGCCAAAGTGAAAAAACCCAGGTCAAGTAAGAAAATTCTGATAGCCAAATGTGAAAAGTGTCGGCCAAATACAGAAATTGCTCAACCAAACTTATAAAACGTAGGAAAATTGTTATTCAAACGGGAAAGCTATTGAACAACTAGGAAAATGTAATAGTCAAAGAAGAATAATATTGAACAAGTAATGAAATATATCATTCAAACTTATGAAAAGTAGGAAGCCTTGATAACCAAATGTGAAAAATATCACTCAAAGAGAGAAATAGCTCAGCCCCAACGTATAAAAAGTAGGAAAATTGTCGACCAAAGGGGAAAAAGTTAGACCAAATACAGAAATATCTCGACCAAACTTATAAAAAGCTAGGAAAAAATAGTACCCAACACAACTAAAAGGCTGACTAAAGTTATAAATCCAAACTTATAAAAATAACCAAATAGGAAAACATATTGACCAAGTACAGACATATATCAATCAAACTTATAAACTTGTCGTCCAAAGTGATAAAAAACAAAGAAAGGCTGTCAGCCAGTCTAAGAAATAGGTATGGAAAAGTAAGTCGACCAAGACTACAGAAGTTATATTTTTATATCCTTTTTTTTTTTTTTTTTTCCTGAGCTTGGTCGACTTACTTTTCCATACCTATTTCTTAGACTGGCTGACAGCCTTTCTTTGTTTTTTATCACTTTGGACGACAAGTTTATAAGTTTGATTGATATATGTCTGTACTTGGTCAATATGTTTTCCTATTTGGTTATTTTTATAAGTTTGGATTTATAACTTTAGTCAGCCTTTTAGTTGTGTTGGGTACTATTTTTTCCTAGCTTTTTATAAGTTTGGTCGAGATATTTCTGTATTTGGTCTAACTTTTTCCCCTTTGGTCGACAATTTTCCTACTTTTTATACGTTGGGGTGAGCTATTTCTCTCTTTGAGTGATATTTTTCACATTTGGTTATCAAGGCTTCCTACTTTTCATAAGTTTGAATGATATATTTCATTACTTGTTCAATATTCTTCTTCTTTGACTATTACATTTTCCTAGTTGTTCAATAGCTTTCCCGTTTGAATAACAATTTTCCTACGTTTTATAAGTTTGGTTGAGCAATTTCTGTCTTTGGCCGACACTTTTCACATTTGGCTATCAGAATTTTCTTACTTGACCTGGGTTTTTTCACTTTGGCTAACAAAGTTTCCTACTTTTCATAAGTTTGGTGTTATATTTCTCTGTTTGGCTGATACCTTTTCATACTTGCTTAACAAAGTTTCGTACTTTTCCTAAGTTTGTTGGGGGGTATTTCGTTACGTGGTCAATATTTTCCCGATTTGACTAACAAATTTCCCTACTTTTCATAAGTGTGGACAAGCTATATCGTTACGTGGTCAATATTTTTTTCTATTTGGCTAACAAATTTTCCTATTTGGCCAAGCTATTTTCCATTTGGTTAACATATGTTCCTACTTTTTATAAGTTTGGGTGATATATTTCTCTGTTTGGCCGATACCTTTTCATACTTGCTTAACAAAGTTTCGTACTTTTCCTAAGTTTTTTTTTTTTTGGGGGGGGGGGGGGGGGGGTATTTCGTTACGTGGTCAATATTTTCCCCATTTGACTAACAAATTTCCCTACTTTTCATAAGTGTGGACAAGATATATCGTTACGTGGTCAATATTTTTTCTATTTGGTTAACAATATTTCCTATTTGGCCAAGATATTTTCCATTTGGTTAACATATGTTCCTACTTTTTATAAGTTTGGGTGATATATTTCTCTGTTTGGTCGATACCTTTTTATACTTGCTTAACAAAGTTTTCGTACTTTTCCTAAGTTTGGTTTGGGTATTTCGTTACGTGGTCAATATTTTCCCCATTTGGCTAACAAATGTTCCTACTTTTCATAAGTGTGGACAAGATATATCGTTACGTGGTCAATATTTTTTTCTATTTGGCTAACAAATTTTATTATTTGGCCAAGATATTTTCCATTTGGTTAACATATGTTCCTACTTTTTATAAGTTTGGGTGATATATTTCTCTGTTTGGTCGATCCCTTTTCATACTTGCTTAACAAAGTTTTGTACTTTTCCTAAGTTTGTTGGGTGGTATTTCGTCACTTGGACAATATTTTCCCCATTTGGCTAACAAATTTTCCTATTTGGCCAAGATATTTTCCATTTGATTAACATATGTTCCTACTTTTTATAAGTTTGGGTGCTATATTTCTCTGTTTGGACGATACCTTTTCATACTTGCTTAACAAAGTTTCGTACTTTTCATAAGTTTGTTGGGGGGTATTTCGTTACTTGGTCAATCTTTTTTCTCCTTTGGCTAACAAATGTCCCTACTTTTCATAAGTGTGGACAAGATATATCGTTACGTGGTCAATATTTTTTCTATTTGGCTAACAAATTTTCCTATTTGGCCAAGGTATTTTCCCTTTGGTTAAAATATGTTCCTACTTTTTATAAGTTTGGGTGATATATTTCTCTATTTGGTCGATACATTTTCATACTTGCTTAACAAAGTTTCGTACTTTTCATAAGTTTGGTTTGGGTATTTCGTTACTTGGTCAATCTTTTTTCTCCTTTGGCTAACAAATGTCCCTACTTTTCATAAGTGTGGACAAGATATATCGTTACGTGGTCAATATTTTTTTCTATTTGGCTAACAAATTTTCCTATTTGCCCAAGGTATTTTCCCTTTGGTTAAAATATGTTCCTACTTTTTATAAGTTTAGGTGATATATTTCTCTGTTTGGACGATACCTTTTCATACTTGCTTAACAAAGTTTCGTACTTTTCATAAGTTTGGTTTGGGTATTTCGTTACTTGGTCAATCTTTTTTCTCATTTGACTAACAAATGTCCCTACTTTCGTTACGTGGTCAATATTTTTTCTATTTGGCTAACACATTTTCCTATTTAGCTAAGATATTTTCCATTTGGTTAACATATGTTCCTACTTTTTATAAGTTTGGGTGATATATTTCTGTATTTGACCAATAATTTTAATATTTTGTCTAACATATTTTCTTATTTGACGGTTGAAGTGGTACATAGAACGTGTACTTTTGTCTGGTTGTGACGTGTGGCACTGAGCAGGTACACTGACAAAAAACATATATTGGTCTTGGAAATGGTTTTCTGGAGAAAGATGTAAAGACACTATGGACACATAGATAGGAAATGAAAGTGTGGCTATCTAATTTGATACGTGATAACGTCGCTGATTATGACGGCGGACATGTGACCTGTCATGGTACGTGCATTGCCTAAGGTTGAATCGGGGCAGTTTGTTGTGTTTGTGTGCATCTGTTAACACCCACTACCCACTCGTCGCTGTATGACCCGATAGTTGTTACATACAGATACGATTTCCCCGACTAGCCTCTGTGATCACAGCTCTGTACTATGAATATGAGAAAGGCTTAGTCGGACACTGTGGTGATTTGTTTACACACGCGTATGGGGTTTTCGAGACCAGTTTATGTTGTATTGATGCCCGAGTGTCCTTTGGTGTAACCGGATAACACTAGGACTACACGGTAATAGAAAGGAGAGAGAAGGGTGACTCTTTTAGCCTTCGGCTGCAGTGTTGATGATGCAGTGTATTCACTCCTATACACAGTGATCATCATACGTTAGGTTCCCTGACTCGACAACCGATAGGACACCCTTTTTCTATAGTTTCCTTCTTAACCACGTGTCTCAGATGTACCATTACCCCTGTTACCGGATGCACCGCCGTCTTTGAACATTTCGGTTATTAGCCACGTGTTCCACGTGTATCGTTATGCGTGTCACTGGATCCATCGCCATCTTTGACCGGTTGAATCATTAACCCCGTGTTCTGGCTATAACATTATGCATGTTATCGGAAGCAGGGAATTCTTTGATTGTTTTAGTCAGTGAGCCTTTTCTTGGATGTACCATTACACATGGGATCGACTGCAAGTCCATATTTGACCAGTTTTAGCGAATGAGACGTAGTCTGGTTGTAGCAATTAACCATGTGTGATAGGGTGCGACACCATCTTTGACCGGCTGTAACTTTTGTCTATGTGTGTCGACTGTACCACTAGGTGCTATTGATCAATACAAAATCAGTGCTCGAGGCGCTCCTGTCAGGGAAATTGCCGATAGTAAGGACATTACTTTCTGAACTTAGCAGTCGGCATAACGTCTTGATCATTTCATTGATAACTTTAACCATCATCATGTCACTACACATACCATACCCTACAATTTAAGTGATCCGTCGACCACTTGATCACTACTTCACCAGTACTTGACCAATATTTGACTATGTCCTTACTTATTTTACCATCACCGTTTCACTACACGTACCATACCCTATAATTTAAGTGGTCATTCGACTACTTGACCACTACTTGACCACAATTTGAGCACCACTTGACCAACTCTTGATCATCACCCTGTCACTATACCTACTTTCACCGATAATTTAAGTAGTCACTCGACCATTTACCACTACTTGGCCACTACTTGAGCACGTCATCGATCACTTTAACCAACCCAGGTTCACTACACGTACTTTCCCTTACAATTTAAGTGGTCACTCGACCATTTGACCAGTACTTGCCCGCTACTTGATCACTACTTGACAACGTCACTACTTAATTTATCCATCTCTGTTTCACTACACGTACCATACCCTACAATTTTCTCACTTGAGCGGTTGACCACTGGTTGAGCACTACTTGACCACTACTTGACAACGTCACTACTTAATTTACCCATCACTGTTTCACTACACGTACTTTCCTATACAATTTAAGCGGTCACTCGACCACTTGACCACTACTTGACCGCTACTTGACCATGTCATCGATCACTTTAACCACTACCATAATCTTAGGGACATCGTTCTCTACAATTTAAGTGGTCACTCGACCACTTGACCACTACTTGACCATTGCTTGACCACTACTTGACCACTAATTTACCACCCTTTAATCATCACCATATCATTATAACCACTTTTCCCTAAAATTTCCTTGCTTGACCACTAATTTACCATCCTTTAATCATCACCATATCATTACAATCACTGTTCCCTAAAATTTCCCTAAAATTTTCGTCACTTAACCAACACTTGACCACTACTTGACCACTACTTGACCACTAATTTACCACCCTTTAAGCATCATCATATCATTACAATTACTTTTCCCTAAAATTTTCCTTAATTGACCACCACTTGACCACTGCTTGACCACTGCTTGACCACTAATACCTGGTACCCACCCCTTACCGCCGAATGATACTACACTATATCCATTACAATCAGCGATCTTTAGCTTTCAAGGTTTCATTTGTAACACGTGTTATGTTAGTGAATAAGTCACTGCGACCCTCTACATAGCACTACTAGCCGCTACCCACCCCTTAATAAATTTAAGTAAGCTATACCCGCTAAAATCATTAAAATCGGCCATCTTTACTTTTTAAGGTTTTCATTTGTACCCCGTATGATGATAGTGTATAGGCAGCTACGACACTCTAAAAATCACTAATAGCCGCTACCTACCCCTTACCAACGAATTTCACTAAGCCATACCCGCTAAAATCAATATTATCGACCGTCTTTACATTTGAAGGTTTTCATTTGTAACCCGTATGATGATAGTAAAAACGCCACGGTGACCCTCTACAAAGCACTAATAGCCGCTACCCACCCCTTACCAACGACTTTCACTAAGCTATATCCACTGCAATCAATATTATCGGCCATTTTTACTTTTTAAGGTTTTCATTTGTAACCTTGTGATGATAGTGTATAGGCAACTACGACACTCTACAAAGCACTAATAGCCGCTACCCATCCCTCACCAATGAATTTCACTAAGCTATACCCGCTAAAATCAATAATATCGACATTCTTTACATGTTAAGGTTTTCATTTGTAACCCTTTGATGATAGTGTTTAAACCTGAACAGCCTAGCCCCACCCCAAGATCCCACCCCCTCTCCACCACCCCGCACCCCGTCGTTGTTTATTTTTATTTTTATTTATTTTATTTTATTTTTTAATAATTAATTAAAATTTTTATACACCCACTCAATAGTTATCTGCCCTTAGAAACATAAAATCTTAGAATTATCGCCCTTAGATATGACCTAGATATCACACCTTACCCCTTACCCAACTACATGACCGAGGGGGAGTGAAAATCAACCGAGGTCAACGTCATTTGAGGAGGCTCCTCCAAATAATAATCGTTTTGCGCCTTTCCTACTACTGTTCGCTGCTATCTGTTGTAGATCTTGGATGTTCATTTGGCCGTTGAATGAGCCTTCTCTGATGATGGTTCTACGCAGGGTCTCTCTTGGTCTTCCCCGTTTTCTTTTCCCTACTGGTGACCATAAGAGGGCTTGGTTGGGGAGTCTTGTCTTGTCCATTCTGAGTACATGGCCGATGTAGTTCCAACGGCGTTTTCTTATAAAATTTGATACAATATCTTGCTTAGTCTCTTGTCTTATTTGCGTATCAGTTCTGAAATCTGTCCAGTGGAGGTTTAGAATTCTTCTAAGACATTTGTTATCAAAATTGTCTAATTTTTTTATCTAAAGCTACCCTTGATTTCCAACTCTCACATCCATACGTTAGCACTGGAATCACACAAGAGTTGACGATTTTAAGTTTCCTATGTTTGCTGGCCTGTGCCATATTCTCCGGTGCTAAGTTCATGAGGCTTAGTCTCTGTCCGAACAACGGATTGGGGCCTGTTGACAATGAAATACCTAAGATCTTTGAAGGAGACACCGCCAGCCTTGACCTAATCCCAAAAGTCGGAATGTTTGCTAGTGACGGCCCTTGATGTCCCACAGACTAATGACTGTCCCTGATGTTCCACGTACTAGTTGATCACGTTGATTGATTGATTGATTGATTGATTGATTTAGGAACCGGCATCGCAGCATTCGGGGCAATTGATCACGTTGTATGGTCGAGACAAGAACACGGAACTGATCCACGATTCTGGTGATCGAGTGAGATGGCACAACAAGACCGCCCAAACTTATCGGCATGGCACATAATGATGATAATCATCATCATATACCATGCCGATAAGCGAGGGGGTTCATGTTTCTCCATGTAACACTATCACCTGAATCGTGGATCAGTTCCGTGTTCTTGTCTCCATCATGCAATGTGGCAAAACCACCCATGTATTTACTACTCTGCTTTCCCTTTGTTCTTTTCTCCTCAATCTTGCCTGCTGTCACGATGTTTTTTAATTTATTTCTTCTCATAATGTGCTCCAAATAAAGGTTTGATTATCTACGTCAAATTTCACTAATCAGATTACGGTTTTCATTTGTTTCTTGTAGGACTAGCTCGATGGTTTTTCTGTCTGTCCATGGTATTCTTTGCATTTTCTTCAAAAAACCACATTTCCACAGCCATCAGTTGTTTTTCAGCTTGACTGCTCATTGTCCACACTTCACATCCATACAAAAGTACAGGTTCTATGTGGCACTATTTATCTCGTCGCAATTTACCTAATTTTATTAGTCATTATGTTTTCCATCTTGTTAAAGGCTATCTTTATTGTAGCGTCTTTTGTTCTAATCTCTTCAAGGCACCTCTCATCAGATGTTATGACGGTTCCGAGTTGGTTGTGCCGATTCACTTCTTTAAGAATATTCCCATTTATCCGTATATTGCATTGTGGTTATTCGTTTTTTCTTTAAAACGATCATAATCTCTGTCTTCTTACAATTTAATTCTAACCCGTGGCCTGCAGAGGTTCTTTGATGCCCGGGGTCAACCCCTCGATTGGATGCCGTTAAATTTTTCTTTCCCTAATTTATTCCCTCTCCCCTCCTACTGCACTGTGCTGCCCCCTCTCCTGAACTGGATGCCCCCCTCCCTCCCGGCTGGATGCCCGGGGCCGTCGCACCCCCCGCACCCCCCTCTGCACGCTACTAATTCTAACCCTACTTGTTCGCTATGTACAATAACCGTATCTACTAAATGTTGCAGATCCTGCTCATTGTCTGCAATCAATACTATATTATCTGCATATCTAATGTTATTGATGTTATGCCCTCCAATTGTGATTCCTCTCATAACTTCTAAATTTAAAAAAGAAATATTTTCACTGTTTACGGAAAAAGACCTGGAGACATTACATATCCCTGTCACACACCTCTCTCAATAGGCTGATATAGACCTATTTCATTATCAATCTATATGCCAGTTTGTTGTTTCCAAAATATGGTTTTTACAAGCATTAGGTCTTTCCCATCAACTTTTAGGTCTTTAATCATCTTCATCGTGTTTCCTTCCTAGCAGTGACCATACTGGTCGATGACCGTAGCGATTGTCTCCAAACAAAGCGATCCTCTGCCCGCCTACCTGAAATTTGAAACCATAACCTACAACAATTTATCGACTGTTCTGTATCTTCATCCACCACCTGCAGCATTAGCTTCTCGTAAAACTGATTGTGGGGCTAAACGGGCACTCCACCTTGCCCAGGGGTGTCCCATAGGCTAGCGGAAGGAGGCACCTTACTTCTCCTTTGATAGGAAGGAGTGTCTAGTATGCCTCTGCCCAAATGTGAAGTTCCAGTAACTGACTACACAGGCTGTTGCTGTCTGAGTTTTGGTAGGAGGGGGTGGGGGTAAGCTCTATAACACAATCATCTCGGAACTAGTACTTTGGTTCCAGGTCTGGAATAAATCTCTAAACCAAACTGACTGCGATAGACAAGAGCCCTTGTCATGTCTCCAAGTACCTGGACACCAGTGCACAGTACCAGACAGTTACAACTCTGTCTTCTAGACAATCCATTTCAACTGTCATCTACTGTCTAGAGTACCTTGCGGTGCAGGGCAGGTAGGTCTTGAGCCTGAGGAATTAAGACTTCCTGGCTAGTGCAGTCGCCACGAACTGTGCAGGTTAGGATTTTCTTTTTGCCCCGACAGAAAATGATCCACCCCTTACCGATGATTTGAACTCGGGTTTTCTGAAGAAGAACCTGTTATTTTAGCTACTTGGCCAGCCTCTATTCATCCATTAAGCAATCAAACAAATTAGCTGGTTCGTCTCTGAAAGAAACGGGGTCACGATAAAATCCCGTCTCTGGGAGAAACGAAGTGGCGACAAAATCCCGTCCCTGTGATAAACGATGTCATCAAAAATGCCCGTCTCTGAGAAAAACGGGGTCACGACATAATCCCTTCTCTCGGGAAGTTTGAATACACCACACTACTGCCTATCATATATCACAGTCGATACTTAATACACCCATAAGTCCACACCTCTACTTTAACATTCGTTATAATATTATCAACTCACGGATATAACGTACCTGAAACTGATAACGTCTAACCACGAGTCAGTTATTCCACTTTCCCAGAAATCTCACATCGAAACACTCTCATACCCATGCCTTCAAATAGGCTACCCGTTTGATACGATTTCGACTGTCCTGTCTCTAGTTAACTGTATCCAAAATGTTACAAACCTCACACAGTGTCATGCTGCATATTTACATCCATTAAACGATACAAGTTAGCATCTATTCCGGCGCGTTGCTAACAATTTAATGTCATTCAGTTTAGAACAAAACCATAAATATGTAAAGAACATATGTTACGCGAGCATATACGTGTTAGTCAGTCACCGAGGGCACATATATGCTGTCAGCTGATTGGTTCAGGCATCATTTCCATTGCAAATTATCTGAGTCAACACGCATTGGGTTACATGACAGTAAACATTATTTTTAACGTAAAATTCTCACCACCACATAAAAGGCGAAACGGTTTTCAGTGACGTCTGAAATGTGACATATGGTTTAGTTGCGTTTGTTGTATAAAGCTGAAGCACGTGATGCATGTCATTGACCTGTTAATCGCTTCCGATGTGACTAGAGATAGAAGCGCTCATCGGAGATCTAAGGTAGTTATGTCAGACCGGATGGATCCAGGTGTTCATTTTTTTTAAAAAAATTTTTTTTATTTTTATTTAAATAAATGCTACAAACGTTTCGGAACAGACAAATTAAGTAAGTTTTACATATAGATTCTGTTTTTCTCTATGGCAGCGAATCATGGGACGTTAGAATCATGCTCCAAATTGCAATATTATCGGTGACTATGTGTGCTATATATTTCAGTAGTACGTGGTTCCATCGCCAAGCTACTGAGTTAAGGGCTTGGAGCGACACTGTGAGATGTTGAGTTCGTGTGGAGTGCTTTTACATCTGTTCGCGGTTGTTTGTTTTGTGACCTAAAAAATATCACCCCTTACCCCTTACCCAACTACATGACCGAGGGGGAGTGAAAATCAACCGAGGTCAACGTCATTTGAGGAGGCTCCTCCAAATAATAATCGTTTTGCGCCTTTCCTACTACTGTTCGCTGCTATCTGTTGTAGATCTTGGATGTTCATTTGGCCGTTGAATGAGCCTTCTCTGATGATGGTTCTACGCAGGGTCTCTCTTGGTCTTCCCCGTTTTCTTTTCCCTACTGGTGACCATAAGAGGGCTTGGTTGGGGAGTCTTGTTTTGTCCATTCTGAGTACATGGCCGATGTAGTTCCAACGGCGTTTTCTTATAAAATTTGATACAATATCTTGCTTAGTCTCTTGTCTTATTTGCGTATCAGTTCTGAAATCTGTCCAGTGGAGGTTTAGAATTCTTCTAAGACATTTGTTATCAAAATTGTCTAATTTTTTTATCTAAAGCTACCCTTGATTTCCAACTCTCACATCCATACGTTAGCACTGGAATCACACAAGAGTTGACGATTTTAAGTTTCCTATGTTTGCTGGCCTGTGCCATATTCTCCGGTGCTAAGTTCATGAGGCTTAGTCTCTGTCCGAACAACGGATTGGGGCCTGTTGACAATGAAATACCTAAGATCTTTGAAGGAGACACCGCCAGCCTTGACCTAATCCCAAAAGTAGGAATGTTTGCTAGTGACGGCCCTTGATGTCCCACAGACTAATGACTGTCCCTGATGTTCCACGTACTAGTTGATCACGTTGATTGATTGATTGATTGATTGATTGATTGATTTAGGAACCGGCATCGCAGCATTCGGGGCAATTGATCACGTTGTATGGTCGAGACAAGAACACGGAACTGATCCACGATTCTGGTGATCGAGTGAGATGGCACAACAAGACCGCCCAAACTTATCGGCATGGCACATAATGATGATAATCATCATCATATACCATGCCGATAAGCGAGGGGGTTCATGTTTCTCCATGTAACACTATCACCAGAATCGTGGATCAGTTCCGTGTTCTTGTCTCCATCATGCAATGTGGCAAAACCACCCATGTATTTACTACTCTGCTTTCCCTTTGTTCTTTTCTCCTCAATCTTGCCTGCTGTCACGATGTTTTTTAATTTATTTCTTCTCATAATGTGCTCCAAATAAAGGTTTGATTATCTACGTCAAATTTCACTAATCAGATTACGGTTTTCATTTGTTTCTTGTAGGACTAGCTCGATGGTTTTTCTGTCTGTCCATGGTATTCTTTGCATTTTCTTCAGAAACCACATTTCCACAGCCATCAGTTGTTTTTCAGCTTGACTGCTCATTGTCCACACTTCACATCCATACAAAAGTACAGGTTCTATGTGGCACTATTTATCTCGTCGCAATTTACCTAATTTTATTAGTCATTATGTTTTCCATCTTGTTAAAGGCTATCTTTATTGTAGCGTCTTTTGTTCTAATCTCTTCAAGGCACCTCTCATCAGATGTTATGACGGTTCCGAGTTGGTTGTGCCGATTCACTTCTTTAAGAATATTCCCATTTATCCGTATATTGCATTGTGGTTATTCGTTTTTTCTTTAAAACGATCATAATCTCTGTCTTCTTACAATTTAATTCTAACCCGTGGCCTGCAGAGGTTCTTTGATGCCCGGGGTCAACCCCTCGATTGGATGCCGTTAAATTTTTCTTTCCCTAATTTATTCCCTCTCCCCTCCCTACTGCACTGTGCTGCCCCTCTCCTGAACTGGATGCCCCCCTCCCTCCCGGCTGGATGCCCGGGGCCGTCGCACCCCCGCACCCCCCTCTGCACGCTACTAATTCTAACCCTACTTGTTCGCTATGTACAATAACCGTATCTACTAAATGTTGCAGATCCTGCTCATTGTCTGCAATCAATACTATATTATCTGCATATCTAATGTTATTGATGTTATGCCCTCCAATTGTGATTCCTCTCATAACTTCTAAATTTAAAAAAGAAATATTTTCACTGTTTACGGAAAAAGACCTGGAGACATTACATATCCCTGTCACACACCTCTCTCAATAGGCTGATATAGACCTATTTCATTATCAATCTATATGCCAGTTTGTTGTTTCCAAAATATGGTTTTTACAAGCATAAAGTCTTTCCCATCAACTTGTAGGTCTTTAATCATCTTCATCGTGTTTCCTTCCTAGCAGTGACCATACTGGTCGATGACCGTAGCGATTGTCTCCAAACAAAGCGATCCTCTGCCCGCCTACCTGAAATTTGAAACCATGACCTACAACAATTTATCGACTGTTCTGCATCTTCATCCACCACCTGCAACATTAGCTTCTCGTAAAACTGATTGTGGGGCTAAACGGGCACTCCACCTTGGCCAGGGGTGTCTCATAGGCTAGCGGAAGGAGGCACCTTACTTCTCCTTTGATAGGAAGGAGTGTCTAGTATGCCTCTGCCCAAATGTGAAGTTCCAGTAACTGACTACACAGGCTGTTGCTGTCTGAGTTTTGGTAGGAGGGGGTGGGGGTAAGCTCTATAACACAATCATCTCGGAACTAGTACTTTGGTTCCAGGTCTGGAATAAATCTCTAAACCAAACTGACTACGATAGACAAGAGCTCTTGTCATGTCTCCAAGAATCTGGACACCAGTGCACAGTACCGAACAGTTACAACTCAGTCTTCTAGACAATCCATTTCAACTGTCATCTACTGTCTAGAGTACCTTGCGGTGCAGGGCAGGTGGATCTTGAGCCTGAGGAATTAAGACTTCCTGGCTAGTGCAGCCGCCCCGAACTGTGCATGCAGGTTAGGATTTTCTTTTTGCCCCGACAGAAAATGATCCACCCCTTACCGATGATTTGAACTCGGGTTTTCTGAAGAAGAACCTGTTATTTTAGCTACTTGGCCAGCCTCTATTCATCCATTAAGCAATCAAACAAATTAGCTGGTTCGTCTCTGAAAGAAATGGGGTCACGATAAAATCCCGTCTCTGGGAGAAACGAAGTGGCGACAAAATCCCGTCCCTGTGATAAACGATGTCATCAAAAATGCCCGTCTCTGAGAAAAACGGGGTCACGACATAATCCCTTCTCTCGGGAAGTTTGAATACACCACACTACTGCCTATCATATATCACAGTCGATACTTAATACACCCATAAGTCCACACCTCTACATTAACATTCGTTATAAGATTATCAACTCACGGATATAACGTACCTGAAACTGATAACGTCTAACCACGAGTCAGTTATTCCACTTTCCCAGAAATCTCACATCGAAACACTCTCATACCCATGCCTTCAAATAGGCTACCCGTTTGATACGATTTGATGTCTGTCTCTAGTTAACTGTATCCAAAATGTTACAAACCTCACACAGTGTCATGCTGCATATTTACATCCATTAAACGATACAAGTTAGCATCTATTCCGGCGCGTTGCTAACAATTTAATGTCATTCAGTTTAGAACAAAACCATAAATATGTAAAGAACATATGTTACGCGAGCATATACGTGTTAGTCAGTCACCGAGGGCACATATATGCTGTCAGCTGATTGGTTCAGGCATCATTTCCATTGCAAATTATCTGAGTCAACACGCATTGGGTTACATGACAGTAAACATTATTTTTAACGTAAAATTCTCACCACCACATAAAAGGCGAAACGGTTTTCAGTGACGTCTGAAATGTGACATATGGTTTAGTTGCGTTTGTTGTATAAAGCTGAAGCACGTGATGCATGTCATTGACCTGTTAATCGCTTCCGATGTGACTAGAGATAGAAGCGCTCATCGGAGATCTAAGGTAGTTATGTCAGACCGGATGGATCCAGGTGTTCATTTTTTTTTAAAATTTTTTTTTATTTTTATTTAAATAAATGCTACAAACGTTTCGGAACAGACAAATTAAGTATGTTTTACATATAGATTCTGTTTTTCTCTATGGCAGCGAATCATGGGACGTTAGAATCATGCTCCAAATTGCAATATTATCGGTGACTATGTTTGCTATATATTTCAGTAGTACATGGTTTTATCGCCCAGATACTGAGTTAAGTGCTTGGAGCGACACTGTGAGATGTTGAGTTCGTGTGGAGTGCTTTTACATCTTTTCGCGGTTGTTTGTTTTGTGAACTGCATGTTCAGAAAATGGCAGCCGGCCGGTTGCTGAACTATATAGTTTTTGAATTATGCAGTAATGTGTGTGAAGCAGCTGTTTTTCTAGTTACTGCCGCTTCCATCGACGATGAACTGTAATTTTCGTAGTGGACTGTTGTGTTGGCATTCTGTCAGCGGGATTATGCGTTCTGGTGGTTTGTCGGTATTGCTCTCCGTTCCACTTTTCACATGGATCAATGAGGAGCATTGTGTGTGATATTGACTGGCACAAGAATGGATCATTTTGGGGGTGACCCTTTGCCGTGAGGTTGGAACTGCGAGTAACGACAATATTTCAGACATAAAAGGCTTCATCTATTGACTTCAGGTGATATCTAACTCTGCAGTATCACTCGATGAGCTGCAGCTAAATATATCAGGCAACACATCGGGCAACCTGTTGTGTATGGCTTCTTTATTTCAATGATCTCTCAATCAACTGTTCTAAACAGCCTCTATACACATATATAGAGTATATATATATACTTGTACTGTAGAGACGTAGTCTATAAAGGTTTGGTTTGGTTGTGGAGATAATTTGGCAAACTGTTGTTGGTAACCTGCAGTATCTAATGAGAAATGTTGGAGAATGCGCTGTTTTAGATAGTCATAATCTTTTCTCATTTCCTGTGGCGCTGTCTCTATTACTTTTAAAGGTTCTAGAGCTAAGTTTCTCATTAAAATAAATGACCAATCTGATTTTATGATCTTATGATATGACATGAGACACTCAAAATTTTCCAGGTATGCACTAATGGAATCACCTGATGTGAATGCCTTCACGAGGCCTTTATACTTGTTATATTTTTGTTCTTCCTCTTTGCTTCTTAGCTTATTTACAGATATCTCTACGTTGGAATCAATCTCCATCTGCTTAAGTTTTATTTGCGTATCGGCATTTAATTGGGCTAATTTGGGTGCAGCCTCCATTTCCATCTGTTTCTGTTGAGCTTGCAGTTGCATCTGCATCTTTTTCTCCACTGCCTCAATTTGCATTTTCTTTTCTTCTGTCTCACTTTGCATTTGCATCTTCTTTTCTTCTGCCTCACTTTGCCTCTTCTTTTCTTCTGCCTCAATTTGCATTTGCATCTTCTTTTCTTCTGCCTCACTTTGCCTCTTCTTTTCTTCTGCCTCACTTTGCCTCTTCTTTTCTTCTGCCTCAATTTGCATTTGCATCTTATTTTCTTCTGCCTGTGCTTGCCTTTGTTTTTCTTCTCGTTCTATCGATCTTTCTTCACGGGCAATGTTCTCTGCGTGTGTCTTCTGTGCAAATTCTGACAGTTTCTCTTCTTTATAACCTAATTTTATACCTTGCTCAATACATTTATCTAAAGTAGACATTTTGTTTTTTACTTGTTGGTAATTTCAAAGAAGTTAAATCCCTTAGAAACAATGTTGGGAAGTAGAAACTTTAGTTATCTCCCTTAATTTTACATGCGCAAATACAAATGTAAAGTTATGTTGGTTGCAAAGTTATGAATATACATACGACCAATGCAAAGCAAAAATGTTACATAGATGGATGGTGAGAAGTACCGCTTAGGGTTGCAATGGGCATGATATGAAACTTATCTTAATTTCCCAGAACTTGTTGATGTTGTCTTGTACTCTCGCCACTGTTGGAAAGGTTACATAGGTTGCATAGGTTACACGTACCACTATTCGCGGAACAATCTGCTCGTAGAATGAGAAAACATTAGTAACAGTCAAAAAATGTCACAGTCATGTCAAAATAGTTTATAGAATTCACATCAATGCAAGACTCACTGCAGAGGGACTCATATTAATATTACTTTATCGCTAGATAGATGCAAATATGTTAAATTTGTACAATTATCAATTTGTTGTACAGAAATCAATTTGTTATACAGAAATCAATTTGATATTATTAATGTATTGTTAATAGCCGTGTAACTTTATAGCTTTTGCCAAAACCAGAGAATAGCCCCAAAGATAGCCTGTCGACGTCTTGCTCATGTCTAGGTATCTGAGCTCGGGTTCACACAGGCAACAATAACTCCGTTAAATATAATATCTAACATTTATTGTAGTTCACTATACAGTGCGTTGGCGCAGTGGGTTAACAGACCCGCGCTGAATTGCATATCACAGAGATTTAACATCATCACACATAGTTATCACAAACATTCTAAACAACTATCTAGCATATGTCTATGAACTCCAAATACACATGGGTTTAATCTATTAATCTATTGAGTCCCTCTAAGGCAGGCCCTGTTGCCTCGCCGATGGTCCGTCTCTCGTCTGAAGGTCCACACGTGTCCCAATCCGACACGGGTGGTAACTATGTCCGAGTTCCTCGTGGACCCCGCAATAGGCGGGCCACATCAGTGTCCACGGGACAGTGGACTCAATGACCAGTGCTTCGAGAAGGCTCTAGATTATTCTGGCCTTCGCGTGACTGGCTTCTTTCCCTTGGGCGGGAGTTGTAGCCCTTTGACTCATGTTTATAAATGTGAGTCTGTGACACCATGGTATTCTTTGCATTTTCCTCAGACACCACATTTCTGCAGCCATCAGATGTTTTTCAGCTTGACTGCACATTGTCCAAGTTTCACATCCATACAAAAGAACAGGCTCTATGTATCCCCTCAACACTCTTTTTCTCGTTTCAATTGACATCATTTTATTGGTCAGAATGTTTTTCATCTTGCTAAAGGCTACTTTCGCCATGTCGATTCTTGTTCTAATCTCTTCAAGGCATCTGCCATCAGATGTTATGACTGTTCCGAGATAATTGAACCGATTCACTTGTTGAAGAATATACCCATTTACTTGTATATTACATTGTGGTACTTCGTTCTTCCTAGTGACGACCATAACCTGTGTCTTCCTACAATTTAATTCCAACCCCAGCTGCTCACTGTGTACAACAACCGCATCTACTAATTGTTGCAGATCCTGTGCATTGTCTGCAATCAATACTGTATCATCTGCATATCTAATGTTATTTATGTTTCGTCCTCCAATGCTGATTCCATTTAGGTCTTCTAGATTTCTGAAAATATTTTCACTGTATAGGGAATAAAGATCTGGAGACATTACACATCCCTGCCTAACACCTCTCTTAATAGGTTGATATTGTCCTACTTTATTATCAATCCTTATGGCAGCTTGTTGTTTCCAATATATGTTTTTTATAAGTCTAATGTCTTTCCCATCAATTTGTAGATCTGCAAGCATATCCACAATGTTGACATGTCTAACTCTATCAAAAGCCTTTGTGTAATCAATAAAGCAAAGATGTATATCCTTGTTTACTTCTAAAGCACGTTCAATAACTGTTCGCAGCATATACACAGCATTTACTGTACCCTTTCCTTCTACAAACCCACATTGTTCTTCCCCTATTTCAGGTTGTATTTTCTTCCTCACTCTTTGCATGATAATTCCTAACAAAATCTTTGTTCTATGTTGATCACATTCTAAGGTTCCTGATTTCTTTGGGATTGCAATAAATACAGAATTACATAATTCAGAAGGTATATCTCCAGTATAATATAATGTGTTCAGCAGTCTAGTGACTTGCTCTATTCCAAATTCTTCTAATGCTTTAATCATTTCTGTTGTGGTGTTATCTGCACCGGGGACCTTGCCAGCTTTCAAATGCTTAAGAACATTTTGAACCTCCATCTTTAAAATTGCTTGTCCTTCATTATTAAATCTAACAGCATACTGTTCCTCTCTGTTATCATTATACAGGTCTTTCACATAATCTGTCCATACATGTAGAATCTGATCTTTTTCTATTATGATTTTGCCATCTTTAGTTTTTAGAGAGCCTGTTGATGTACTTGTTCTTTTATTAGTAAGTTCCTGAATTCTTTTGTGCACTAATTTGGTATTTTGACTGTTGTGTTGTTTTTCAATTTCTAAGCACTTTTCCTCAAGCCATGATTCTTTTGCCTTCCTATATAATATTCTGACTTGTCTGTGAATTTCTTCATATTTGGCAGGATTATTTTTGTTGAGTCTTCTTGTTTCCATTAAGTGTAAAATTTCCTCAGTCATCCATTTCTTACGACCCACCTTCTTTAATTTTGGAATAGTTGTTTCTGCAGCCACATTGATTGAATTCTTTAATATTTCCCATTGATCATCCACATCATGGAATAGGATCTCTAGATCAGACAATATTTCAAATCTGTTCTGTACTTCTATGTTGAATTTGTTTTGTATTTCATTGTCATTACTCAATGTACACAAGTCATATTTAGTGTTTCCTGTTATATACTTGACTTTCTTCAACTTTATCCTTAATGTTCCTGTGAGTAGTCTGTGGTCACTATAACAATCAGCACTGGGAACTGTTTTTGCTACTGTTAGCGCGTTTCTAAATCTTCTGCTAATGAGAATGTAGTCAATCTGGTTTCTAATCCTGCTATCAGGACTCCTCCAGGTCCATAATCTTCTGGGGTGTTGCTTGAACTATGTGTTTCCTACAATCATTTCCTGTTCTTTTGCCCACTCCACTAGTCTGTATCCTCTTTCATTTCTCTCTCCTAAATCATAGTTTCCTACTGTGTATCTATCCCCTTGATTTCCTACTTTTGCATTGAAGTCCCCTATTATGATGTTTATATCTGAATTTTTACATTTCTTTAAGGCAGACTATGTCATTATAAAATTCCTCTACACTATCTTCACTGGACTCTCCTGTTGGGGCATATACTTGAATAACATTTATGTTAAAAGGTCTGCCACTCAATTTAACTAGTAGAACTCTGTCCGACACGGCCCAATATCCCTGAACAGATGTAACAGTATGAAGACTCGGGAGTTCTGTTGTTTTATATAAATAAGATTTTATTCAGTCTGGTATCAACATCATAAATCTGGCGAGGTCAAGATGTCTGCTTCCTCCCAAGACTGCAAGTACAAAACTTACCTAACAACCCACTACGTCACGACTTGAGCATCCCCCCCCCCCCATTCAATATCGATGCTCAATCGTGCCGTAGCCTTCCCATTAATACTAATCCTAATACCTCTGTTACACCTCCCTATGTTTATTAAAGAATTTTTCTTGTAAAGGAAAAAGTCTTTACTCCTAATCCCCTTACTCCATTCCCTCTCTTTCTCTTACCTTCCCCAGTTCCTCTAACCTTCCCCTTACTAACTCCAACTTAAGTAAATATTCTATTCTTTAACTCTTTCCCCTGCCGTATAGTAATCTACTATATATTTATCTATTTCTGGCTCTTTCTTGGCTCCTCAAGTTCCTGTAGAAAATATACATTTCATAAGAAGAATAGATCGTATAATCGTTATTGTACACATGGCATTATGAAATCCCTCGCTCTTCCACAACACAAGACAACCAGAACAACGTAGAAACAATCGTATTTAGAAAAAGTAAAGAAGGGGTGCGCACCCAGTGAAAGAATAAATAGTCAAGACAACCACATTTACATAAAGTAATAAATATTCCATACAACCACATTTACCTCCCTTGCCAATAAAAAAATTTGTATAACAATTTTTTTTAAAATACGTCTTACGAAAATAGATCTTTGTTCTCTATAAACCAAGTTGACATAATTTTCCTCAACATTTATATATAACATTGCCATCCACAATCTTGTCTATATTTCCGTCACCTCACCTTTTACCACGAGCCAATGTTCATATTTTATGAACATTATCAATTTAATTAACGCTGGTTTTTCACAGCACCTATTTCTTGCCCCCTCACTTCCCATGATCTGCTTCTTTGTCCACCTATGTCTATTCACAGTCTTCTCCTAACCTTGTATCTTCATATAACGCTACTCCTATTTTACTGACACTTCATATATATTTAAGAACCTCTTCAAGCAACTTAATATTCACAAAAAGAAGATATGTCTTTTTCATCCCTCGGTAGTTTTATTAACTCTTATCTGAACGAAAGGCCTTATATAAAGCCCCATGTACTTGAAAATTAACTAATAACTTAACCAAACTATTCATTAACAGTGTAACTTAATATACAAGACCAGTCATTTAAGCAAAATAAAATCCAAACAAGACGTCATTTCCCCCAACTTATCCAAAGAAAAACACATTTTAAAATGACATGACATGCATTTTATCAAATCAGAACCAAAATATTCTATTTCTACCTATCACTATTGGTCTCTTTTACGGACCAATAGTTTGTATTCAAACTACTATGAAGACAATAACCCTATTCTAAATCAATTAAATAACAACCATCATTTTACAAGACCAAATCAAGCAAAAAAAACATATATGATGCATTAACACTCAGATTCAACAACACAAATGTCTTCTCGCCATTGGCCTCCTCATGAATCCCTGTAACACATTTCTATTCCTACAAGTCATTCGATTTTTATAATCGTGAAAACACAACCACTCACTACTCAGTATATATATATATATATATATATATATATATAATATATATATTATATATATATATATATATATATATATATATATATATATATATATATATATATATATATATATATATATATATATATATATATACATATATATATATCTATATCTATAAAACAAAGTGTATGTATGTAAATATGTATGTATATATGTATGTATGTAAATAAATTTGTCCTTTATTTTTTCGCTAACGGCCCATCCGATTGAGATGAAATTTTCTACACGCCTTCCTTTCATTCCAGAACTGTCAACTGTCGTATTTTTTTTTCTTCTTCCTCCTCCTCCTTCCTCCCACTCCCAAAATACGTACGTAAATATATGAAGATGATGATGAAAGAATCCCCGAACCAAAACGCTAGGAAAAGGGAATGACGTGACTACACAGAATCGTCACACGGCAATCATCATCATCATCATCAAGTGCCGTGCCGTGTAGGCGTTCATTGCTCTTCATAGATCTCGGTCTTTGGTTTTCTGGATCAACTCTGCTGCTGATATTCCTCCATGCCACGGCAATATCAATAACAATTCATCTTTTTATGTGTAAGGAAGTTATCTGCAGTCGTGTAGAAGGGAAGAACAATCAATGGAAGGACCGAAATCACAGAACCTAGACGAGTATGAATTCGGAATGGCGAACTCCTTCCTCCTCCTCTCTCCTCCTCCCTCTACCTCCTCCCCTCCTCCCTCTCCCTCCTCCTTCTCCCTCTTCCTATCCTCTCCTCCTCCCTCCTACTCCCTCCGCCTCCTCCCCCTCCTCCCTCCTTTTCCCTCCTCCTCCCTCTCTCTCTCCTCCGCCCTCCTCCTCCTCCTGAATCACTCCCTCCTCCTGCCTCCTTCTCCCTCATCCTCCTCCTCCCTTCTTCTCCCTCTTCCTACCTCCTCCCACCTCCTCCCTCTACTCCTCCTCCTCCTTTCTCCTCCCTTCCTTCCTCCTCCTCCTCCCTCTACCTCCTCTCCCAATACCTCCTTCCTCCACCCCTCCTCCTCCCTCCTCCTCTTCCACCTCCCTTTCTTCCTCCCTCCTCATTCTCCTCATCCCCCCTCCTCCTCCTTCTCTCCTCCGCCTCCTCCCTCCTCCTCTCTCCTTCTCCTCCTCCCTTCTTCTTCTACTCTCCCCTCCTCCTCCTCCTACCTCTTCCTCTTCCCTCCTCCCTCTCCCTCCTCCATCCTCCTCCTCCCTCTTCCTCTCCTCCCTCTCCCTCCTCCATCCTCCCTCTTCCTCCTCCTTCTTCCTCCTCCTCCTTCTCCTCCCTCCTCATCCCTCTTCCTCCTTCTCCCTCCTCCTCCTTCTCCTCTTTCCCTCACCTCCTCTTAATCCCTCCTCCTCCCTCCTATTCCTCCCTACTTCTTCTCCTCCATCCTCCTCTCTCCGCCTATCTCTTCCTCCCTCCTCATCCTCCCTCCTCCACTCTCTTCCTCCTCCCTCCTTCTCTCTCTTTCCTCCTCCTCCCTGCTTCCTCCTCCTACCTCCTCCTTCCTCCTAATCACTCCTCTTCCTTCCTCCTTCGCCCTCCTCCTCTCCTTCTCCTCCTCCTCCCTCCTCCCCTCATCCCTCCTCCTCCCTCTCCTCGCTTTCTCCTCCTCCCTATCCTCCTCATCCCTCCTCCTCCTCTCTCCTCCTCCCTCTACCTCCTCCCTCCTCCTCCTTCACATTCCTCTCCTCCCTCTTCCTCCCCCTCCCTCCTCCTCCCTCCTCCCTCCTCCCTCTACCTCCCTTCACATTCCTCCTCCTCCTCCCTCCTCCTCCCCTCCTCCTCCCCCTTCTTCTCTTCCTCTTCCTCCCCCTCCTTCTCCTCCCTCCTCCTTCTCCCTCTTCCTCCCTCTTCCTTCTCCTCCACCTCCTTTCTACTCCTACTCTCTCCTCCTCCTCCCTCCTCCTCCTGCGTTCTCCTCCTCCCTCCTTCTCCCTCTTCCTCCTCCCTCCTCCTCCCCCCTACTCCTCCCTCATTCCCTCCTCCTCCCTCCTATTCCTCCCTACTCCTCCTGTCTCCTCCTCTTCTTCCCTCCTCCACCTCCCTCTTCCTCCTCCCTCCTCCATTTACCCAAGACAGACAGACAGACAGACAAACAGATAGTCGGGAACGGGATCTTATATGACTACTTATATGTTTTAAATGAGATGCTCTCCACCATGGGCTTGGCCGGGTCAGACAGACAGACAGATAGATAGATGGACAGACAGACAGTCGGGAACGGGAACTTATATGACTACTTATATGAATTAAATGAGATGCTCCCCACTAGGTGTTGGGCGATGCCGGGCAGGGTCAGACAGACAGACAGATAGATAGTCGGGAACGGGAACTTATATGACTACTTATATGAATTAAATTAGATGCTCCCCACAAGGGACTGGGCGAAGCCGGACAGGGTTAGGCAGACAGATAGACAGACAGACAGACAGACAGACAGACAGACAGATAGTCGGTAACGGGAACGGGAACTTATATGACTACTTATATGAATTAAATGAGATGCTCCCCACCAGGGACTGGGCGAAGCCGGACAGGGTCAGACAGACAGATAGACAGACAGACAGACAGACAGACAGACAGACAGACAGACAGACAGACAGACAGTCGGTAACGGGAACGGGAACTTATATGACAACTTATATGAATTAAATGAGATGCTCCCCACCAAGGACTGGGCGAAGCCGGGCCGGGTCAGGCAGACAGATAGACAGACAGATAGACAGTCGGGAACAGGAACTTATATGACTACTTATATAAATTAAATGAGATGCTTCACACCAGGAGCTGGGCGATGCCGGGCCGGGTCAGACAGACAGACAGACAGACAGATAGTGGGTAACGGGAACGGGAACTTATATGACTACTTATATGAATTAAATTAGATGCTCCCCACCAGGGACTGGCGAAGCCGGGCAGGGTCAGGCAGACAGATAGACAGTCAGATAGACAGACAGATAGACAGTCGGGAACGGGAACTTATATGACTACTTATATGAATTAAATGAGATGCTCCACACCAGGAGCTGGGCGATGCCGGGCCGGGTCAGACAGACAGATAGACAGACAGACAGACAGTCAGTCGGTAACGGGAACGAGAACTTATATGACTACTTATATGAATTAAATGAGATGCTCCCCACCAGGTGTCTGGGCGAAGCCGGGCCGGGTCAGCTAGTATATATATATATATCTGTTATCTACAGACCCATATCCCAACTTAGAACAATATCTGTTCTCTGTACACCAAAAAAATTAATGACTGTACTATCATTGATTCTCTCCCCTCACAATTTTCCTTCTTTTTCTAGCCTAACTCCTAACACAACACATCATCCGGAATATCCTCTTAATTAAACACTGTAAACTACAGTTCAACTCATCCTATCTATACCAATGTGGAGATTATTCCAAAGTCAATCGTAAATGCACCAGCCATCATCTACTTATCAATTTACCTGTGGCTCAGCCTGCCAATTATTTCCCTTTAATTTGTACCAAACTTCTTAATCATTACCGTTAAACACGGCATTTCTAGCACCAACAAAAAAAACTATCTACTACAGCGTACATCCACCTACTGTACCAACATCTAACTTGTCCAATCTAAGAAAAGTCACGAAGTTGAAACCTAAAATCAACCATCAATTCCACCACAATGAGGAAAAACTATATATATATATACGCCTCTCTCAAACCCTACCTCTATATTATTTATCTCACTGCTTACTTACTCCTCAAAACCACTTATAAAAAGTATCCATTTAATCCTTTTCTATTTCCTCCGTTTCATATATTTCTTCAAGCCTCCCTTTCACTTCCAAAGTCTGAAATTTATAACTTGCCATCTGCAGTATTCTCTATCTATTTATCTCCTACGTTTCCACTTCTTCAATAACTCCAAGTTTCTTTGAATAAGTGCTATCTCTACATCAATATCCTGTTCCTCGTACAACTTATTAGTTTCTTCCATACTACTAATTGACTCTGACTTTTCATCCATTTCTTCTTCTTCGTCTGTATGTCTCTCGTTAGCCGCCGCTAATTTCTTCTGTTCAATATCCCATCTAATTTGTCTATCATTATTCCTTAAGGACCTTTCTAGTAGAGGCATATCCTCGCCGCTTGTTGAATAATCTCTAATTCTTCTCTGTCTTTTCACTTCTCTATCTCTTTGTCTATCCATTCTTCTTTTCGTTGCTTGTCTAGTATTCTTAAATGGAGCACCTATTTCCTCTTCCATACTATCATAATGACTTTCATTCACCTTTTCCTCTTCTATCGTTTTCGGTATCGTCTGTTCTTGAGTATCATCATAACCTGGAGTTTCTAGTAACCGACTTTGTATTTGTATTCTCAAACTTGGAGCCACTGTAGCTCCTCTGACGACTTGTTCATCTAGATATCTAGTGTCTGAATAATAATAATTATTATAATTATTATTTTCCATCTCATCTTCATCTCTTCTTAAGTGCTCGACGTGTGCCCTTGCTACATGTCCCGTGACCTGGTTCTTGATTTTATAGGATACATTACCTAGTTTTTCCAAAACGTAATAACCTGGGATCCAACGAGCATCAAACTTAGAGTTTCTTCTATGCTTCTTGTAATAAACTCTATCACCTACTTTAAATTCCTGTAATTTTGTATTTACATTTTTGTACTTTTTCTGTCTTTCCCTAGCTTTAATTATATTATTCTTTAATCTTACGTGTGCTTTATGCATTTCTTGTATAATGGTCTCTTGAAACTCTTCCCCCATATATTTCCGTCTCGGTTTTAACAGATTATCTATAGGTAATATTGGTTCTCTCCCGTGTATTAAATAGAATGGTGAAAACCCCGTGCTCTCATTTTGATTTGTGCGAATAGCGCTAAGGGCAGGTCCTAAGAATAGATCCCAATCTTTTTCATGTTCATCCACAATCTTTGCTATAATGTCGTATAATGTCCTATGTTGACGCTCGTTCCTAGCATTGGAAGTAGGTCTATAATATGATGTCTTTATATGATTTATATTCAAATCTTTTAATAATTTTTCGAAATTTTTATTTACAAACTCTCTACCATTATCCGTAAGTATACTTTGTGGACAACTAAATCTTGGCACAAATTCTTGTAAAAAAATATTGATTACTGTATCTGCACTCTTATCTGGAATTGCATAAACTTCCGGCCAAAGACTGTAAACGTCTACTATATGCATTAAATACACGTTTCCTGACAATGTTCTGGGGTGTGGACCCGATATATCTAAACTAATCTTTTGCATTGGGAACTGAGGAATGTCCGTATCTTGTAAGGGACACTTAATTGTTTTCATAATCCTTAACCTGCATTTTTCACACGTATCGACATATTTGCAAGCAGATCTAAATAAGTTTGGCCAATAATATTTACTCGTAAGTGCCTTCACCAATTTATCACGGCCGAGGTGTCCATTCTCATCGTGATATGCTTTTAATACTTCATTTTCTAAATGTTTTGGAATATATTTCCTTAGCTGTTCGTTCCTTTCACACATATAGTATAACTGTCCATCCTCTTGTAAAATTAAATAATTCTTCTTATATTTGTTCTCTTCCGTCTCTCTTAATTTTTCTTTTATTTCTAAAACCTTTGGATCCAACTCTTGTTCTACTTTCATATTAAACTGTGCTAAATGTGGGTCTTCTTCTATTCTATGTTCATCCTCCTGATCCGATGGTAAGCTATCAAATTCTTCCCTATTTATTATGGCAGAATCTAAAATATTTACTTGCCAGTTTCGGTCGTCTATCTCTGGTTCGACTTCATCTTCTGTGTCTCCTGATGACTGTGGGTACGGGATTCTAGACAATAGATCAGCGCATGTGTTAATCCTACCTGGAATATATTCCACTCTGGCATTGTACCCTTGTAGATTTAACGCCCAGGTTTGTATTTTCCTATTCTGCACTGGAGCTTCTAAAAGAGACTTTAAAGGCATATGGTCAGTTCTAATAACAAAATTTGCATTATGTAAGTAGTAATTTAGTTTCTGGAGAGCATAATGTATAGCATACGCCTCTTTCTCAATAGTCGTCCATTTGCGTTGAGATTTGCTAAGTTTATGAGACAAGAAGTAGATTGGCCTTTCATTTTTAACCCCTGGTATTCCAGATTCTTTTCCTTCATATGGTTGCACCAAACATGCTCCTATTGCATTGTCCGAAGCGTCTGTATACAGTATTAACTGTTTATTCAAGTCTGGATGCGTCAACAGTGGTACCAGTGTTAAGCTGTTTTTTAAATACTCAAACGCTTTTTGACATTCCTCATTCCACTTAAATCGAGCGTATTTACCTGTTAAATTTGTAATAGGTTCTGCTATCTTTGAAAACCCCGGGACAAACCGTCTATAATACGCACAGGTTCCTATAAACGCACGCACTTCCTTAACATTAGTTGGAGGAGGTAACTCTTTAATAACTTTTATCTTGTCCTGGTCTGGTTTAATACCTTCTCTATTTATAATATAGCCTAAATATTTTGTTTCTGTCTTTAAAAACTGGCATTTGCTAAGCTTTAATTTAACATCATGCTTTCTTAACCTGTCAAATACTAGTCTAATATGCTTCAAATGATCCTGTATATCTCCCGCCGTAAATATCAATATGTCGTCTATATATGCTAGAGCGAATTTTTGCATGCCTTCTAAAACTTCATTTATTAAGAGCATGTAGTGAGACGGCGCCGTTCGTACTCCAAATGGCATACGTAAAAATTCGTAAGAACCCATATGAGTACAAAAAGCACTCTTCTTTTGAGCATCCTTCGACATTGGGATACACCAGAATCCTGACCTTGCGTCCAGCGTCGTGAAATATGTAGAGCCATTAAGCAGCCCCAAAATATCATCAATTATTGGCAATGGGTACGCTACATTCTTAGTGATTTTGTTCAACGTCCTGTAGTCGCAACAGAAGCGACTCGAACCATCAGGTTTGGCTACAATGACCACCGGAGATGACCATTCTGACTTCGACCTTGTTATTATTCCTGCTTTTAACATATATTCTATTGCCTTTTCCATGATTTCTCTATTTCTTAATGGGGTTCTATATGGTTTTAAACTAATTGGTGGATGGTCTCCTGTATCTATTTCCATTGTAACTGTTTGTGTCTTTCCCAATTCTAAATCATTAATTGCAAACACATCCTGATTTTGCTTTATAAGTTGTTCTAATACTTCCTTATTTTCTGGCGGAGTTTTTAACTGTGCCAACAATTCTTGTTCCCTTGTCACTTTGTCTAGTGAATGTATTTGGGCTGTATTTCTTCTGGATGGATGGATCAATTCATCCATTCTGACGTTCCCTCTTCTTCCGCGTCCGCGTCTGTTATTAACTCTTTCACTAGAAGTTTCTGAATAACTTGTTCCCGCCATTTCTACTCCATCCGTTGCCAATATGTCACTAACGTTCCGTTCCAGTTTGGCTATTACACATCCTCTGTATAATTTGATTTCTCTACCTGTGTTGTTGATAATCATCACTGGAAATGTTAAATGTTTATCCAACGCTATTATGCCATCCGGAACTTCCAAACCAGGCTCATCAATTACCTCTTCTTGCAACTCAGTGATTCTGACTGTGTTTCCTGCCACATAATATGGGTTTCTCTTCAACTTTGCTTGTATCAAATTAACCGACTGTGGTTTTAATGTCGTAGACATTTTAACCCTAACCAATGCCGATATATGCATGTCTTCTTCCATATCCACATAGACGTCCTTGAATTTTAATTTATGTAAATCAAAGAAAAGTCTTACTCCATTCTTTATTAAAAAATCTCTTCCTATCAGCATGTTTCTATTTAAATCTTTCACTACCTGAAAAAGATGTCTAACGTTGATCCCTCCTAATTTAAAATTGATCATTGTTTGTCCAATTACTTGTAAATTCTGTCCTGTAACCGAGTGAAGATTATTATGACTCTTAAATATTCTACAATTTCTCACTATTTTGTATAGAAAACTTTCTTTCACTACACTAACCTGAGCTCCCGAATCAATTAATGTACGAATTCTATACTTTCCTATTTCTACTATACAAGAGCTATAATCTGTTTTATTTTCCGTAAACTGTTTGACTTCATCTAGTTGAAAGTATTCGCTATTCGTCCCCCACGCCTGTTGTGAACATACTCTTTACATCTTGGGACCTTGTTATTTACCCTCCTACCACAGGTCCTTCTTAATAGATAGGGCGCCGGTTTTCCTGTGTTCTTGTACCTGTAAAATTTCTGTATCTATCTTCCACATTCCTATTCAAGCTGCTATTGCCACTTCTACTTTGTATATTTGACTGGGCACGCCAGTTACCACAAAAACGAGACACATGTCCGCGTTGACCACAAAACCAACATACTATATTTGTGTTGTTTGTTTTACCTACTGTCTCACTTGTAGGATATCTCATTTGTCTTCTTTCATCATAAGCAGTTCTATTTGTACCTTGCAACGTCTGTACACCTCCTCTCCTGCTCCATCCGAACCTTGCTTGTCCTATTTCCATAGGCTCTTCAACTCTATCTTCTCTACTGGTTCCTATTTCTCGTCCTGTTCTCAATCTAAATCTACGTCTTAGGTTCTCCTCTTGTACTGCAATATCTACAGCTTGTGACAACCTCTCGGGGTTTTCTCTCATAAGCTTAAACTTCAAACCATCGGATTTTATGCCATCTACAAAAATGCCGACTAACATCCTCTCCACCTCCTCTCCTTGTACATTCTGTCCCAAGAATGCCTCTTCAGCCAGGTTAATCAACCTATCGCTGAACAACTGTACCGACTCTCCACTATTTTGTTTAGACTGTCTCAATACCGAAAACGCATGTTGTGGATCCGTTATTTCTGCGTACTTGTATGCCAGGTCGGTTTTGAACTGCTCCCATGTTTCATCTACTCTAGCTTCTAACCTCCTTCTAATATGCTGTGAAACCGGTTCTGTGGCTGCCTGATATGCAAGTCTCATTTTCTCTTCATCTGATGCAGATACTAAATAAGCATATTTTTCTATGGAAGTTATCCATTTCTTAAACTCCCTGGCCTGTCCACTAAACTTAACAATTTCAGTTGTCATTCCCTGTTGTTTTATGACTGCATGAAGCCTATCTACCGCTGTTCCCACTCCCGATAAAACTACTGAATCCTGTTCTGTCATGATGAAATATTTATAGTTGTACAAACAAAGAAGCAATCAATTCATATTAATATCTACATTAATTAACTAAAGGATGTTATCGTCTTTCTGAAATTAAATTATTTTCTAACTAACATCAAGTATATTACCCTTTTAAATAAACTTTTCAATTGAAGATGAAGTCCTTGACGTCCACGTCCTTGTCCTTGTATCAAGATCGACCAAACGGCTTCAGTAAATACCAAGAATGCTCAGTTCACAGGCCTCGATGGGGCACGAACAAAACTTCTTCTCAGGCCACGATAGGGCACACCTAATACTCACAGGCCGCGATAGGGCACGATAATCTTCACAGGCCGCGATAGGGCACGATAATCTTCACAGGCCGCGATAGGGCATAGCAATCTTCATAGGCCGCGATAGGGCACGACAATCTTCATAGGCCGCGATAGGGCACGACAATCTTCATAGGCCGCGATAGGGCATAGCAATCTTCATAGGCTGCGATAGGGCACGATAATCTTCATAGGCCGCGATAGGGCATAGCAATCTTCATAGGCCGCGATAGGGCATAGCAATCTTCATAGGCCGCGATAGGGCATAGCAATCTTCATAGGCCGCGATAGGGCATAGCAATCTTCATAGGCCGCGATAGGGCATAGCAATCTTCATAGGCCGCGATAGGGCATAGCAATCTTCATAGGCCGCGATAGGGCATAGCAATCTTCATAGGCCGCGATAGGGCATAGCAATCTTCATAGGCCGCGATAGGGCATAGCAATCTTCATAGGCCGCGATAGGGCACGACAATCTTCACAGGCAACGTCCAAGGTCATAGGCCGGTCCAAGGGCAACGGCTTTCACAAGACACTCCGACGCCCAAAACAACAGTCACTCTGGAACATAATGTCCCTCAGTATTCCAAAACAGAGCTCACACTTCCCATAGGCATGGTGGACCCACAAAAACACCAGCTAGGTGAACTCAACACTTGACTAGAGACTCACTGTGCAGCGAAGACCCGACCAGAGACCCTGTAGCAAAGTCCCGATCACAGACGCCGCCTTGTTGACTTTTTCTGCAAGCGGAAATTTTCCACTATGCCGTGGTATTTATGTAAACAAAGAAACAGCCATGCTTCTGTTGTGGAGACAACTCACACTCCGCGACAACTTACATCTCCCGACAACCCATGAGTCGAATCATGATCACCGGCACCAAAACGAGTCCTGTAACAGTATGAAGACTCAGGAGTTCTGTTGTTTTATATAAATAAGATTTTATTCAGTCTGGTATCAACATCATAAATCTGGCGAGGTCAAGATGTCTGCTTCCTCCCAAGACTGCAAGTACAAAACTTACCTAACAACCCACTACGTCACGACTTGAGCATCCCCCCCCCCCCCCCCATTCAATATCGATGCTCAATCGTGCCGTAGCCTTCCCATTAATACTAATCCTAATACCTCTGTTACACAGACGTTGATGTTTTCCGGTCCAAAATTATTGCCACTCCCCTATGTCGACCTTCACCTCCAGAATAAATAATCTTAAAATCTTTATGTATCTTGATGCCTGCTCCTGTCCATCTCGTTTCGCACATACCTAATATATTAATTTTTTCTCTTTGAATTTCTTGTGTTATGTTCTGTAATTTTCCGTCGTTGTTTAACGTCCTAACGTTCCATGTTCCTAATTTTAATGTCTCTGTCCTTGTCTTGCGATGATCAGTCTTTAAGCGAATCATACAGAATAGATACAGAATAGTGAATATAATCCAGGTATAATGTTCAAACATAATATGACAGTAATTATATTTGTTATGTCTCAAATAGGAACATTTGACAACTGTGAAAGCATCTGCTTCAACGGCTTCACATGTAAGTTGATGTTGTACAGATATTGTTTTCACTGGATTGATGGTATAGATATTAGTGTCGCTATACTGATGGTACAGACACTGTTTTCACTATATTTATGGTGCATATATTGCGTTTACTATATTGATGGTACAGATATTGTGTTCACTATATTGATGGTACAGATATTGTGTTCACTATATTGATGGTACAGATAGTGTGTTCACTATATTGATGGTACAGATATTATAGAAAGACAAGGTAGTGTAGTGGCTAGACGCTCGCCTGCTGGCTTGGCGAACATATGTAAAATAGGTACAAGGAAATGTCTTGGAAGGTAAATGCTGTCGGCATGATGTTAACCCCATTACTCCCCAGCCCGGGTGTGCGGATTTATCTGTAAGATTTTAGGTCAGGCACTTATGCCCAATATGCCTAGGGCGAGTAATGGGTTCTTAAAATACTTACTGAATAACAGTTATTGTTGGTGGTACAGACATTGTTGGTGTCACATATATTATTGGTGTCACATATATTGTTGGTGGAACAGATATTGTTGGTCTCAACTATAATGTTCGTGTCACAGATATTGTTGGTGTCACAGATATTGTTGGTGTCACATATATTGTTGGTGATACAGATATTGTTGGTGGTACAGATATTGTTGGTGTCACATATATTGTTGGTGGTACAGACATTGTTGGTCTCAACTATAATGTTCTTGTCACAGATATTGTTGGTGTCACAGATATTGTTGGTGTCACATATATTGTTGGTGGAACAGATATTGTTGATCTCAACTATATTGTTCGTGTCACAGATATTGTTGGTGTCACAGATATTGTTGGTGTCACATATATTGTTGGTGGTACAGATATTGTTGGTGTCACAGATATTTTTGGTGTCACATATATTGTTGGTGGTACAGACATTGTTGGTCTCAACTATAATGTTCTTGTCACAGATATTGTTGGTGTCACAGATATTGTTGGTGTCACATATATTTTTTGTGGTACAGATATTCTTGGTGTCACAGATATTGTTGGTGTCACATATATTATTGGTGTCATAGAGTTTGTTGGTGGTACAGATATTGTTGATGGTACAGATATTGTTGGTTGTATAATTATTGTTCGTGGTACAGATAATGTTTATGATACTGATATTGTTGGTTGTACATATATTGTTGGTGGCACTGACATTTTTGGTGTCACAGATATTGTTGGTGTTACATATAGTGTTAGTAGTACAGATAATGTTTACGGTACAAATGTTGGTCGTACATTTATTATTGTTGTCTCAGTTATTGTTGCTGACACTGATATTGTTTGGTAATTCATTGGTGGTGCTGATATTGTTGGTGGTGCAGTTATAATTGGTTTCTCAGATATTGCTGGTGGTCCAGATAATGTTGGTATCTCAGATATTGTTGGTGGTGCAGATTTTAGTGGTGTCTCAGATATTGTTGATATCTCAGATAATGTTGATGTCTCAGATATTGTCGATGTCTCAGATATTGTCGATGTCTCAGATATTGTCGATGTCTCAGATATTGTCGATGTTTCAGATATTGTCGGTGTCTCAGATATTGGTGGTGGTGCAGATATTGTTGGTGTTTCAGATAATGTAGATGTGTCAGATATTATTGATGTCTTAGATATTGTTTGTGTCTCAGATGATGTTGGTGTCTTAGATATTGTTAATGATACATACATTTTTGGTGTCTTAGATATTGTTGGTGACACATATATTATTGATCTCTCAGATATTCTTGGCGGTGCAGATATTGTTTGTGTCTCAGATATTGTTTGTGTCTGAGATATAGTTGGTGTTTCAGATGTACTTGGTGGTGCAAATGTTAATGGTGTCTCAAATATTGTGTGTGGTGAAGATATTGTTGATGTCTCAGATAGTGTTCGTATCTAAGATGTTGCTGGTGGTGCGGATATTGTTGATGTCTCAGATAGTGTTGGTGTCTCATATTTTGTGTGCGGTGCATATATTGTTAATGTATCATATAGTGTATATGTCGAAGATGATGCCAGTGGTGCAGATACTGTTGATGTCTCAGATAGTGTTGATGTCTCAGATAGTGTTGGTGTCTCATATGTTGTGTGTGGTACAGATATTGTTGATGTCTCAGATAGTGTTGGTGTATCATATGTTGCTGGTGATGCAGATATTGTTGATGTCTCGGATAGTTTTGGTGTCTCATATGTTGTGTGTTGTGCAGATATTGTTGATGTCTCAGATAGTGTTGATATCTGATAGTGTTGATGTCACAGATAGTGAGGGTGTCTCAGATAGTGTTGGTGTCTCAGATGATCTTCGTGTATCATATGTTGTTGTGATGCAGATATTGTTGATGTATCAGATAGTGTTGGTGTCTCAGATAGTGTTGGTGTCTCAGATAGTGTTGGTGTCTCAGATAATGTTGGTGTCTCAGATAGTGATGGTGTCTCATATGTTGTGTGTGGTGCAGATATTGTTGATGTCTCAGATAGTGTTGATGTTTCAGAGAGTTTTGATGTCTCAGATAGTGTGGGTGTCTCAGATAGTGTTTATGTCGCATATGTTGTGTGTGGTGCAGATATTGTTGATGTCTCAGATAGTGTTGATGTCTCAGATAGTGTTGGTGTCTAAGATGTTACTGGTGGTGCAAATATTGTTGATGTCTCAGATAGTGTCGATGTCTCTGATAGTGTTGATGTCTCAGGTAGTGTTGGTGTCTCAGATAGTGTGTGTAGTGCAGATAGTGTTGATGTCTCAGGTAGTGTTGGTGTCTCAGATAGTGTGTGTAGTGCAGATATTGTTGGTGTCTCAGATAATGTCGGTGTCTCATATGTTGTGTGTGTTGCAGATATTGTAGATGTCTCAGATATTGTTGTCTCGGATAGTGTTGATGTCTCAGATATTGTGTATGGTGCAGATATTGTTGATGTCTCAGATATTGTGTGTGGTGCCGTCATTGCTGGTGTCTCAGATAGTGTTGGTGTCTAAAATATTGTGTGTGGTGCAGATATTGTTGATGTCTCAGATAGTGTTGGTGTCTCTCATATGTTGTGTGTAGTGCTGATATTGTTGGTGTCTCATATGTTGTGTGTGATGCAGATATTATTGATGTCTCAGATATTGTTCTTGGTGTAGATATTGTTGGTGTCTTAGATATTGTTAGTGCATCGGGTATTGTTGGTGATATAGATGATGTCGGTGATTGTTTCATTATGTTATTTGCCAAGTATTTGGTTTGTTGAAAACGTTCTTGTAAACATATAATATTGTGTGTTATCACAAAATGTTATTGGAACAAATGTTATCGGTCAACACGTTCCTTGTCACACATGTTGTTATTGTTATAGATGTTATGTTCACAGGTGTTATTGACACAGATGTCGCTGTTATTATAAGTGTTCTTGTTACACATGTTATGGCTGTTACAAATATTCGTGTCTCGAATGTTATGTTGTTGTTAGAAATATTCTTATGATATATATTATGCTTGTTACATATTTTATGTCACGAATCTTATTATTGTTCCATATGTTCTTGTCACAGAAAGTTGTTACAATTATTGTTTTTACAAATGTTGTTCTAACAAAATGTATGTACGTACATATATTAATGCAAACATTGTTATCGTTTTTAACTAAAATGTGAACGACCAGTCACCTAATTGTTTGACCGTCTGATATCATCAATTTGTGTTTTATTTGCATCGATTACTTAACAATTTCAACACTTAAAATGAAATATTGCGAAACTATTTTTTTTTCTCCCAATGAAAGGCCACTACAGCCGGTGTGACAGTAGCAGCCGTTCTTGTGCTGATGGCAATAATTGCCTTTGTCGTTTACAACAAACGACACCATTTGTATAATCTCCGACACTCATCACTTGTAAGTAGTTCGTTCACAAACGTTAGCTTACATTAACAGTATATTAATACATCAAAGATGCAAGAGTACAGTGTAAGACAGTTAGATCATAACAGTTACAGGACAGAGAGTGACCCTGTGACAAAGTTGTCGAGCCGTTTGCCTGGCACTCTTAAAGTCGTTTGTTTTTTAGAGCAGCTTCGTTCAAGCCAGGAGTGGATATCTTGACATCCCTGACCGTCATCACTGTAGTGACCGAGTGTATGCACTGTGTAGTGCTCTCTGTGCTGTGCTCTCTGTGCTGTGCTGTCTGTGCAGTGCTCTGTGCTGTGCTCTCTGTGCTGTGCTTTCTGTGCTGTGCTTTCTGTGCTGTGATTTCTGTGCAGGCGGTTTGCAGATGTGCTGAGAAAGACTAAGTCAGATGGGGTGAAACCAGTTACAATGAAGAATAACTTCTGGCTTTTAACTTTTGAAACTGTAACGTTAGTTAATGGACAGAAGGCCAGTATTTGAGGCTGATGTGTCTATCAGGCCAGACTACATTCTTTGGATATTTCGTGAGAATGAGTAAACTGGAGAAATATCGTAAAATAAATGAAAGTTCAAGGGGAATAGAGACAGTGGGACATCTAGAGAGAGGATGCTGAACAGCTAAACATTGGGGCAAACAGAAACATCTGTCTAGAAAATTAATGTCAATACTGCTTGGAGTATGACAAGAAGAAGACTAAAACTACTCATCCTGCATTATGTAAATTAACTATTATTGTTGTGGCGAGTACAAGAAACATTTAAGTTACAATTACCATGATGGACAGTCTATCCACAATAGTAGAAATGATGTTATCTGGCCCCTGGGACTTACCTTTCTTCATGTGTTGTATAGCATATTCAAATTATGCTTTCAGTATTTCATACAAAGGGAGACTCCGTAGCGAAGTGGTCAAGCCGTTTGACTCGGGCTCCGAGGTAGTGGATTCGATTCCGGGCCATGTCCTTAATTTCACGAGTGACATTTTTCGGAAACTCCTGTGGGTCGTCGCTAGAGCTACGGAGTTCGTGCCTTGTGCGACGCTTTCCAGACTGCGGAAAGAGACCGAGCCATATGGGATAAAACCCGGTGCAATGAAGTCGACCCTATCGACCTATTGGTGGTACTTCACTTTGGTTGTAATTTCTTATTTCTAATCTACCATCAGCATCATCATATAACTCTTTCATATATTCCGTTCACCTTCCAATTTTCGTTCTTTGTAAATGTATATTTTATCTTCTTTTGTTTTCGAACGACTACTTGCCATGTGTTTTCTAAAGCTCGATAATTGATGTATCTTTCTGTACATAGATTGCGTGTCTGCTCGTTCTTTAATATCCTTCCCCTGATTGTTTACCCAGACATATCTCGCTGCCATACATGTGTACACTGTTGCTCTTTGTATTCTGTTATATTCAACTTGATTTTGTTTATTTTTTCTCCTAATGTCCACCTATATGTCATTGAATTTTTCTGTAGAGTCTTCTTTATTGCAAGTATTGTTCGCCTATACTGTATATTTTTTTTTCTATAGCATCGTCCCCATTATGTAGTCTTGACATATTTATCACCAATTTTCTGATTTGATTCAATTATTGCCAAATCGATATTAATAATTCTTGGTATTGTCTTTAATGTCTTCAGTTTTATTCTTAATTTTCCTATTACTGATGCATGGTCACAATTGCATACTGATCACTGTCTTGTTTCTAATGACAGTAAGCTGTTTCGAAATTAAATACTTGTTGGTATGCGATCTGTTTGACTATGAACAATGTTTCATGGACTCTTCCATGTCCAAAAGCGTCTAGGATGTTGCTGATGTATGTTGTTTCTGATGTGCATATTTTTCCCTCTCTTTTCAATCTCCCTAATTTCATCTTCATATTCCCCATCTTTTCCAAAGTTGGGGATAGCGATAAAAAGAAGATGATATTTGCTTATAAATATATACTTATCTTTGTATTGATGGATATTTTGCAATCTAAATTATACATCTCAATTCAACAGTACCAGGACAGCACAATTTCCTACTCAAAGATGAAATCACCAGAAGCTGAAGATTCCGTGAGCATCCCAGATAATACACAATATGAGAACCCTCTGTTTCAGTAAACATCCCATGTAATACACAATGTGAGAACCCTCTTTTTCAATGAACATCTCAGATAGTACACAATGTGAGAACCCTCTTTTTCAATGAACATCCCAGATAATACACAGTATGAGAACCGACTGTGTCAATGTACATCCTAGATAATATATAGTATGAGAACCCACTGTGTCAATGAACATCCCGGATGATACACAATGTGAGAGCACTATGTTTCAGTGAATATCCCAATTACAGTGGAAACTCGCTTAACGAGCATAATTTGTTCCAGAATCTCACTCCTAATGCGAAACACTCCTTAAGCGAAACATTTGTTCCCATACAAATTAATGTAAAATATGATAATGCGTTCCACGCCGAAAAAATATAATGAACGAACCTGGAATGAGAATTCGATTTGTAGAAAAAAAAATTTAAATACTTAATTTACAATTTATAATACATACCTAATTCTTTTTTTTTTTTTTTTACTAGAAAGCTGTCTAGAGAAATTTGTGTGTGCCAAACGCTTCAGAATTTGGTGGAAATGCGACACCGCATTATCATTAAATAAATTAGTAGCTCTCATAGCCACTGCCTTATTAGGGTGATGGTTCTCAATGTACGATGCAACAGTTTTCTATGCTTTTCAGCATTTCTCTTATTGCGCCAGAAGATTGTTGGTTTGCTGTTATCTTCTCCTCCTCCTCCTCGGACAAACTCTCTTCCACAACTTCTTGCTGTGAATCACAACGTAATTCCATAAGCTCTTCGGTGGACAGCTCTTGGCTATGCTCTTCCACAAGCTCATCGATATCTTTGTTATCCACCTCCAGTCCCATGATCTTGGCCAAAGACACAATCTCGTTGACTTCAGGCTCCACAGGTACTGCCTCAAACCTATCAAAGTCACATTCGGCAACGCTCTCCTGCCAAAGCTTCTTCCAAGCAGGCGCACAATCCGGGACTCCCCATTCCCCCCCCCCCCCTTCCTCCCTCGTCACTCGTTATGCGAAACGTCACTCGTTCAGTGAATCATTTTTTTACAATTTATTTTACTCGTTATGCGAATTACTCGTTATGAGAGGTGCTCGTTAAGCGAGGTTCCACTGTAATACACAAAATGAGAACTGTTTAGACAAAGCCCTTGTTGGGCCGTGAGCACAGTGGGGGTTCTACTGGTAGATCATAATACACTCAAGTCCTTCCACATAGCAATACATTTCTGGAGTTTCTTCAACTTTTTTTTTTTTTTAAATGTCATCTTATCTGTGATCAAGTTTCACATTCTTATGTTCTAAGAAAATTCCTTGAAATGACAACATTAGAAATATTCGAGACATAACATCAAGCCTTGAATTCATCAAGGGGCAACAGATAATGTGGTTTAGACATCAAGTGAGAATGAAACCTGAAAAACCACAGATAAGAGCGTACAGTCAAAGAATATCTGGATACAGAGCCAGAGGAAGACCAAGAGAGTGATGGACAGACAAGAAGAGTACTCTAACAAACACATATGATGTAACCAAGGTGGCACATTTTAACTTGGAACACGTTTAGGCTTCCCACACCCGTACACTCAATGACAAGTGTAGATTAGGGAGAGAGAGTCACCCACCTGGGGCCAGACAACACACACATAGAACAGTAATAAGTGTTTAAATAACGAAGACACAAACAATAGATTTACGATTTATGGCCTGGCATATTTCGCTGCATCTCGTCAGGTACATACTGCAGAAATCACACAACTTACGTGAATTAACTAGAGAAATCCTTCAAGTTGAAATATACACATGTTCGCACAGTAATGTCAATTGTCTCCAAACAAGTGAGTATTTTGTGTGTTAAACAACATGCGGAAGGCAATGTCTCTATCAACCACATGGCCGCTTTCGATAATGTGTCTACCAATTGAAGACGTAACTACAGTCCCTAAAATCAAGGTATGCATCAAGATAACCTTACGAGGTGATGACGTAATGCAACGTCAACAAGCCCGGCTTACTACAGCAGTAGGCCGAACATTCTGTGCTGCAACTCCAGTCATTAGGTATAGAACCACACCGATTCCCACACCAGCAGTAAAAGAGCCCGTTCCTCTGCACGCTAATTGTATTTACCAATTCACATGTAGATGCCAGGCTTTCTACGTCGGTAGAACAGAGAGACAGCTGTACAAAAGAGTGTCAGAACACATACTTAAATGGGTTGCCAAGATACGACACACAGGTGATGCGAGCCTAGTGGGGCCGACACAGCGAAGCCCCACGCGTCTTCATTTGGTAGGCACATTATCGAAAGCGGCCATGTGGTTGACAGACATTGCCTTTCGCATGTTGTTTAACACACAAAATACTCGCTTGTTAAAGTTTGCAGAAGCAATATTGATCAATCAACGCAAGCCAGATTTCTGCTAACAGAAAGACATGTTAGTCAGCTTAAAATTACAGTGGTAGACAATTGACATTACTGTGCGAACATGTGTATATTTCAGCTTGAAGGATTTATCTAGTTAATTTATTTTATGTTGTGTGATTTCTGCAGTATATACCGGACCAGATGCAGCGAAATATGCCAGGCAATAAATCGTGCAATCTATTGTTTGTGTCTTCGTTATACAAATTCACTACAGGGAAAACATTGTTTTGAAAATCAGTGTTTACTTAACAAACGAAGACACACACAATAAATGTCACGATTTATTGCCTGGCATATTTCGTTGCATCTCGTCAGGTACATACTACAGATATTATACAACAGTGTATAATATATTAACTGTTGTAATTCATGTTGTTTGACTCTCTTTTGTTCTTTTATTCTTATTTCTACCTATTTTCACTTTCATTATCGATATGTTATTTTTGTATTTTGTGTGTTATATGTATCTGATTATGATATTACGATGATTTTGTCTTGTCTTTACAATTGCTGGTCTGGAGGGAGAATTGTGAAGGAGGACTCTGGTGCTTTCACTGAAACCACAAGTAGCCTGACCATGGAAGTCATGGCAGTAAGTAAAGCAATAACATGGCTCGAGACACAGACATTCACTAGGGCTTGTTTCCTTAGCGACTCAATGAACATGATCAAGAGGATAGAGGAGGGGTCGATCCGAAGAGAGTGGTTGCTGCCTCTGAAGCGGTCTCGGCTGGCAAAGATTAGTTTCATCTTCGTGCCAGGTCATGCGGGAGTACAAGGAAATGAGCGGGCTGACAAGCTCGCAGGTGAGGCTACTGTGGAGGGCGGACGCGCCATGGACCAGGCTGACATTCTGAATGCTCTATGTCAAAGACTCGACCGCATCCCCTCCGCCAGGAAGAGCAGTCAACCCTGAAGAGACCAGGAGGTGATACGGTGCCCGAGGCAAGGGCAGGGGAGATGAGGTAAGGTGAGAGGGTTAACCATTCCCTCATGAGACACGCAGGCGTTGTTCAGAGAGTTAGCACTCTAAGCACGATAACATCACGCCTCGTGGTAGCTATAGAGAAGTTGAGTATACACTCAACTTGCCACGTCTGCATCAGCGTGCCATGTGAGGCAACACGCACCAAGGTGAAGGTCAATCCGCGTGGTGTGTGACCACGGGATGAAAGATTGTCAGACGGGAGGACAGGACTTGTAGTGTACACCTCGTTAGAGTAGCGATGGGGTCTTTTGTGTTATTTGTGTAGAAAGTTAGCATAGGTGTTAGCAGCTCGTGATAGATAATACTGTGGCTTTAGGTTGTGTGTTTCAATAGCGACTGTTCACTGATTGTAGCGAGCCCATGGCAATAAAAATGTACCATTTATTTTCCTCGCACACGACTTGCAAGTTTTCTTGTATGGTGTGCCAGAAGTACCCGATGACGCCTGTCAGTTGAGTTGTTGACAGGCAAGGGTAATTGTGGTGTCAGAAGTGAAGCTTAAACGAAAAGTTCAAGCTAATCCACTCATCCACGGGCTCTGGACTAGGGCTTAATTTTTGTAGTGACGGTAATTTGTGCAGACAAGAGCAATTTGCAAGCTAGAAATGTGCCTATCGTGACGAGAAATAGTGTTTAATTGTGTTTATAAAATATTTATTTAGTGAAATCATGTATTCTTCAAAGCTGTAAGTAGTAATATTCTTGTTTTCTTATATTTATTGATATATTTACCGATTTGTTGATAAATAAGTACCAAAGATGATTCACGGCGTAGTAATACACCGTCAGCCGACAATATCGATTTTTGAGAACTAAAAATAGCGCTGCGCTGTGACGTAGAATGATTGACAAACAGTCGTCCTAGGTCATTAGCATACAGCAATCGAGTGTGTACATGATCGCTAAACGGCTGCTCGCCTGAATCTGTACTTTATATCAGTTATTATTTATTTATTTAAGGTACTAAATGAATATATTTATTTATTTAAACATTATTATGTTATTTTTATTTCTTTAAAAGCAGTTATTCATATTTTTGGTTCTACTTTCTCTTTGTTTACCGTCACGATGGAACTATTTTTGGCCAAGCAGATGAGACTTGGCTGCACAACACTTACAGAAATTAAATAGATTAGTAACGTAAGGCAATTACTGTTAGAACAAAGACAGGACATTGACATTTAATTTATTTAATACACATTCTAGTTGTTCGTGAGTCTGTCATTGTCTAAGTCATTGTCCTGAGTTGTCTGGCAAATCATATCGTGCAGTAGGCGTGACGACTGCTGCCCTACATATCAGAGAGCGAACAACAGCTGAGTATGTACGCCGGTGTGCCAAATATAGTGTGCTGATTACGAAACGCGTCTCCACCCCAAAGTACCAAACAAGGTGACCCGTGTCAACGGAGTTCCGTTCCCTGATTCTCGGGAACATTAAGTTGAGTATACCTATAGTTTTGGCAAGCAATGTGATTAATAGTGCATCTCTTTTTCAGCTTGTGATACACTATCATATTTTTTGTGCTCTGATTTTCCAACACAGAAATCTTGGTCAGCATATAAACTTAAAATACGATTGATAGTCCTCAACGAGGAACAAATATAGAACATCATAGATAAATACTTAAATAAACAAAGTAGTCTAGATCAACACTAGTTAAATTACTAAACAACATGGCTACTTTAGCTGACTTCGTAAAAGCAGGCAAAGAAATGCAATACACAGGTAAAGAACTAGAATAATACGCTGATAGGAAATTTAAAGAAGCAAAGATGCTGAAAGGGACGAACGCGCGCAAGAAAGACAACATCAAGTGCAATTAAAACAACAACAGTTAGAACATGATAAGACAGTTAAGCAACAACAGTTAGAACATGATAAGACAGTTAAGCAACAACAGTTAGAACATGATAAGGAGATGAAACAAAAGCAATTAGATCAAGAGAAGGAATTAAAACAGAAGCAGTTAGATCAGGAAAGGGAACTAAAGCAAAAAGAAATACATGAAATGGCAAGAGTAAAAGAAAAACAAATTCAAGTAGAATCAGAGACACAGTTAAAGATGAAAGGCATGGACGTAGACTCACACGCAGAGATCTCTGCCACTAAACTAAGAAGTCAACAAGAGGAAAATAAGTTCAACAAATACAAAAATATTATCAAACCATATTGTAAAGAAGACTCCATATCAGCCTGGACAGAGAATGTAGAGTATCAATTTAAATACCACCAAGTTCCATTAGAGATGTGGGCCCCAATTTATATGAAAAATCTGAGTGGTGAGCCCCTTAAAGTAATAGAATCTATCCCTATTGAGCTGAGATCTAGCTATCAATACATCCATGATAGGATTATGCAGCACTTTTTACTTGATGCCCCTGGGTATCAGGTTCAGTTCTCAAATCTAAAACCTAAACCTAGTGAAACTTTTATTGATTATGTTTCAAATGCACAGAGTGTACTAGACAGGTGGCTTAAAGCAGCTAACATAGGAAAAGACTTTGATAGATTAAAAAACTTAATAGCTATGGACAAGGATATCTCAACCATACCTTCTCCTTTTGCTAAATTTTTGCAACAGTCAGACATTGAGAACATCCAGCAATTTGAGAAAAAAGGCTCAGCATATTTTTCTTCTAACAGAGATATTTTTAAAACTTCAAATGACTCTGAGATAGTTTCTTTTGTGAAAGACCAAACAAAAAACTATCAGAGTAACAGAAAACCTTTTCAGAAATATGACAAGAAAGACGGAAAAGTGTCCAAATGCATGTATTGTCAACTGATGCATGACACGTATTCCATGTGCGACAAATCGCCGAACTATCCGGCGCATCTTGAAAATATGATTAAGAAACAACAGAATAAGAGAGCTGCATACAGGCGTGCAGTCAAATGTTTTTTTTTTGTTCCAGCTTTGGCCACTATTATAATAAGTGCCTTGGACGCCAACGTATGAAAGCTAACAATGCTATTTTGATTGACACCTCTTCAGATAGTGGTAGTGAGAATGAGTGTGAGGTTGAAAGTGACTTAACTACTAACCAAGCAGAAGATGTGTGTGGTGCAAACGATATGTTAAGCTTTGACAGCTGTGAACGATGTCACCAATTCCATGCAGACGGAAAACTAGAATGTGGACATACAGTACCATTCTCATCTGAGAATGTAAATGCAGCATTAGCCTCCAGAGGCAGTTTGGTGTTCCACAATGCAATGGTCAATGATGTACCATTCCAATGTTTGCTGGACAGCGGCAGCACCCTTATTGGTCTTCGGAAAGAACTAGTGAGTCCGGGGGATTACACAGGTGATACTGTCAAATGCCGAACCTTTTCGGGTAACGTTAAAATTTACCCTTTGGCAAAAGCCCGTATTAATTCTCCTTTTCTTTCTGGTACCTTTACTTGTGCAATACTTAACAACCCTTGTACTGATTTAATTTTGGGGTGCTTACCTCAACTGAAACAATGTACTAGTGATGAAATAGTTGCATGGGAGAAGTTAAATGCAGCTAATGCAACAACAAGAGCAGACAGTGTAAAACATCAAGACACACTACAAGATGAGAGACTGCTGTTGCTTTCGCCAACTGGCACAGATGACACCAGCAGACAGAAATTTATAGAACAGCAGAAAGCTGACCATAGTGTGTCTCCATACTTAAAATTGTTAAAAGACAAAGCCAAAGTGACCAAAAATGCATCATGGTTCTTTAGACTTAACAATGGCATTGTAACTAGATATTATACTACTGGTAACCATGAGATTCAGCAAACGGTGTTACCTAAACAACACCGTCTAACTGTGCTAAAGATTGCACATGAGTCACCGTTTGCTGGTCATCTTGCATATGACAAAACCAGGGCCAGAATTCAGGCTCATTTCTATTGGCCAGGTTTTTGCAATGATATAAAATTATTTTGTCGTTCTTGTAATGTCTGTCAACATTTGTACGCAAGGGATTAAACAACATTTTACGACAGCATACCATCCAGCCAGCAATGGAATAGTAGAGAAAATCAACGGTGACTTGAAGCACATGCTGGCTAAGGTGACAGCAGAAAACCCAGCTGATTGGGATACACTGTTACCAACAGTGCTGTTCGCCTATCGGGAGATTCCCCATTCAAGCACGGGTTTCTCACCGTTTGAATTAGTTTACGGGGCTAACCCACGTGGACCCCTAACCATTTACCATCAGGTAATAACTAACTCGATAGAAATTCCTACCCCAAAAACACCTTATGAAATGGTGACAGAAACACGAGACAAGATCATGAAATCGTGTGTGATAGCTAAGGCAGCTTTGGAGAGGAAGGGTCAAATCTACCGCCAATATGCCAACAAAAGGGCAAGAACAATTGAACTTGAACCAGATCAAGACATACTCTTGCTACTTCCAGACAAAAGAAATTTATTATTGACCTCATGGCAAGGGCCATTCAAGGTGGTACGTAGAATTTCAGATGTTGACTATGAAATATCGATAAACGGACACGTAAAGATATTCCATGTCAACATGTTGAAACCTTACTTTTCAAGACAAGAGACAGAAGTAGCGACAGACGAACATAGTGCACCAACACCGAGTGATCAGACGACAGACATACACAACGCAACTACACTAGTTAGCGATACTGGCAGTTCCGACAATGGCAATACACCTAGTGAGTTAACAGAATACACACTTAGCACCACCACCGTACTGAATCAGGTAGACGACGACGGAATGGAACTACCCGTTCCCATTGTAGACAAGACTGCGACATTGGACAGTATACATATAGATCAGGGACTAACAGACATTCAACGAAGACAATTAGTGGAATTAGTGACTGAATACAAAGACCTATTCTCTGACATCCCAGGTAGGACGGACAGAATCGAACACTCCATTCTTCTTTCGGACTCTAAGCCTATCAAATGCAGGCCGTACTCTATCCCACTCAGCTATAGGGAAAATCTAAATAAGGAAATTCTTAATTTAGAAGCTAGTGGGATTATCCAAAAGTCTACATCTGAGTACTCTTTCCCAATCGTCCTAGTTAAGAAGAAGGATTCCACAATTCGTCTGTGCGTGGATTATCGAAAACTCAATAACATCACTAAGATCGACGCAGAACCTATTCCTTCCTGCGAAGATCTTATCTTGGACATGTCTACTTCTAAAATCTTTTCAAAACTAGATCTTACTAAAGGATATTGGCAGGTCCCTATGCAGACTCAATCTATGCATCTTACTGCGTTTTCAACACCGTTAGGACTATACGAGTGGCGATTTCTTCCTTTCGGACTTCGCAATGCTCCTGCCACTTTCGTACGCTTAACTAGAGATCTATTACATGGAGTGACGAATACTGTGACCTATATAGATGATATATGTGTCCATACTGAAGACTGGACAACACACTTACTGAAACTCAGACATGTCTTTGATAGGTTGCGACTCTTCGGTCTCACTGTCAAACCGAGCAAAGTTGAATTGGGCCTAAAAGAAATTGAATTTTTGGGTCATGTCATCTCTCAAGGTCAACTGAAGACTGACAATAGGGTTATTACAAAAATTATGAATTTGACCATTCCGACCACGAAAAAACAGGTCAGAAGCCTTCTAGGATTAGTAAATTACTATAGTCAATTTATTCCAAATTTAGCTGAACTTACGAGTGTTTTTTCCAATGTTTTAAAGGCATCTGTAAAATTGGATGTGAAAGATGCATTATTAATTTCTGCATTGTCAAAATTGAAAATCCTTTTTAGTAATGTACCAATCCTCCGCTTGCCTAACCCTAGGCTCGTTTATTATCTTAGGACAGATGCCAGCAGGATCTCCATCGCTGCAGTACTAGGCCAATTCTATGAGGGCATCTTCCATCCGATTTGCTACGTGAGCCGTAAGATCACACCTGCCGAGTCCAGATATTCGATATCAGAGTTGGAGGCCCTAAGCGTCATCTATGCGGTGAGAAAGCTCCATCGATTTCTGGCGGGTGTGCACTTCATTGTCCAGACCGACAATTCTCCCATCACGGTCATCCAGAGTGGTGTGCATCGAAATGACCGGATATACAGGTGGTCTCTTATTTTACAGAACTATACATTTAGTATAGAACATATCAAGGGTAAGGAGAACATTCTGGCCGATACCCTTAGTAGACCATCTGGGGTAGAAATACCTGAAATCCCACATATAAATGTATAGTGATAGTTAGTACATGAATACATTATAATAGTCTATATAAAATAGGTTACATACACATCGACATTATTTGTTTATTCATGTACCAAGAAAAATGAACTATCATGTGTCCGTAAACATCAAGTGAAGAACTGTGCTGCGAAACGTAGATATCACCATGTGAACCAGAACAGCTCATTTCCAACTAAGCTCCATTCCGGTGTATCATTTATGTGAAACGCAGAAAACAGTGTCAGAACATTGCTTAATTACAGACACAAAAGACTGAGCGACAACACCAGCAAACTCTACACGTGCACTACCGAAAGAACACTATTTTGACCGTGCAATGTATGTCAGATACCCAGGCAAAGTGTGTAGATATATTATGCCTATACAACTATTGTACAAACATGAAGGCAACTACTAACCTGTGGAAACTGAATACCATGTATATAAACTTAATGTGATATGTAATATAATATTTTAAGATAGTCATAAAGTAGATGTAGGTTAGGAAATAGAATAGTTCTCATTTAGTTTAATAGTGTAGTAAGTACAGTAATTAACCCAGTTACTTAACTTAAATCTAAATTAAAATATGAGTTTAGACTTAAGAATAGTTAATTACAAGCTAAATTAAATTTATGATAGGAATAATACCTTTTAGAGTATTATATTTCACTTAGCTTCAGTTTAATTTAATTTATTCCATCTTACTGAAACCATACCATCTATCAAACATTACCATTTATTATTATCATCATTTTACATCATAATAGGTTAAAAAGATTAGATAAGTGAACATACATCATTTACACCATTTAGATTAACAATATCAATCAAATAATTCCTTTGTGCATTTAAAAACATTAATTAGCATAGAATTTAGAAAAGTACATAATTTGTGTTCACATCATCCATGTAATTAAGGTACATAACTCACATCACATCAATTACATTTAAACAGTTAGATTACATCCCTTAGATTAGATAAACATAAGAATTAATATAAGCATATCATATAATTAACATGACATAATTTAATAAAACAGCTAGCACACTAAATACATAGGTATAGAATTAGTATTAGTAGGTTAGAATTGAGAGTTTTAGTTTAGAGTAATATAGTGAATGGTAAGATCAAGGGGACAAACCATCAACCCTGTCTCATCCATGTAAATATATTATAAATATATGACTCGTGCAGCGACTTGCGCACAGTCATTGGGCTCAACTATCTAAAACTGAGCCAAACCTGTACAGTGTCACTCCAAGGTTTTTAAATAATCGGAAGAATTAGTGTGGAAGGATAAAAGATGTGTGACAGAATTAAGAGTGAAAGGAGTGTGACAGAAGTGTGAAAGTGGGAGCGAATGGAAAATAGACGGGAGAGAGTGAGATCAGTCAGCGAAGTCTTCTGCTGCCTGGCTCGACTTTTAATGTTTGTCTGTATTAATGTTGGTTTTCTGTGGTTAAAATGTGCTAGTGGGAATGTGTTGTCTGTAATATAGTTTAGAACTTAGATTACAGTAGTTTGAGTTTCATAACAAGGGAATGTAGTCACGAATTAGTGTTATACACCTGTTTGTGGCCACATTTAACCAACTTATGACACTTAAAAAACTAACATACATACACATAGGAATTAGAAACATAGATTAGAAGTTAGATTAGTAGATTAATTACATCCAAACACGCAAACAACCAGAAAAACAAACATATAAATTACATACACTTTTTCTAGATCAAAGGGAGATAACTTCTGGTCAGGGGACATAATAGACAACGAAAAACTAACGTAACAGTGAAATAGGACTTTACACGCGGAAGCGATGTAGGTAAAGCCTGTCGCACACACTCTTGTATAATGGTTGTTAAATATTATATGGGGGACATGAAGCAATTCATGTGTTGACCCTAAGAAAGTCAACTTTGTATGGGTAGTAAGTTAATTTACTATGTGAGGGCAGGTCTTATAAGACAACGGTCCGGTTCAGACATACCTCTAATAAATATAATATAACATGTGAGAAAGGGCTCGCGCCAACCAGTCAAGTTTGTGGCGATTACCAGTAGCCAAGTAAAGTTTTGCTACATTGGGACAATAGTCAGTAGAAATCTATTACAGCGCCCAAAACCACGTTATCTAGAGTCTTTGAAAAAAATTAGAAACACTAATTTTTTTTAGAAGCCTCTTGCGTCACAACCAATAAGTGAAAGTTGATGACGCAACACAGGAGGGGCGGGTGTGTGTCAAAGACTCGACCGCATCCCCTCCGCCAGGAAGAGCAGTCAACCCTGAAGAGACCAGGAGGTGATACGGTGCCCGAGGCAAGGGCAGGGGAGATGAGGTAAGGTGAGAGGGTTAACCATTCCCTCATGAGACACGCAGGCGTTGTTCAGAGAGTTAGCACTCTAAGCACGATAACATCACGCCTCGTGGTAGCTATAGAGAAGTTGAGTATACACTCAACTTTCCACGTCTGCCATCAGCGTGCCATGTGAGGCAACACGCACCAAGGTGAAGGTCAATCCGCGTGGTGTGTGACCACGGGATGAAAGATTGTCAGACGGGAGGACAGGACTTGTAGTGTACACCTCGTTAGAGTAGCGATGGGGTCTTTTGTGTTATTTGTGTAGAAAGTTAGCATAGGTGTTAGCAGCTCGTGATAGATAATACTGTGGCTTTAGGTTGTGTGTTTCAATAGCGACTGTTCACTGATTGTAGCGAGCCCATGGCAATAAAAATGTACCATTTATTTTCCTCGCACACGACTTGCAAGTTTTCTTGTATGGTGTGCCAGAAGTACCCGATGACGCCTGTCAGTTGAGTTGTTGACACTCTACGAGAAGTGAGACTTTTGCGAGAACCAAGTGATGACTGTGAATCTACAACAATGGCCAGACTGCGGGAGCAGCAAATTAAAAGAGGGGTGGCCAAACAAGAACACCACGCAGGAAGCCAAAGAATATTGATAAACCAACACAGAACTGGCGTCGTTAGCCGCTACACGCTGCGGGATTTGCTGAGGAGGGGATCCGAGCACCGATGGACTGAATGGTTCGATGTGCAACGAGGATGATCTGTCGACTAACTAACTAACTAACTAACTAATTGCTGGTCTGTGGCGGGAGGGATCCTCAGGGCAATTATATCTATCTATCATCAATAATTAACCCTTCTCTTTTAATTTCATTTGTACCATCTGTCGTATGTAAACTATTGTTTTTATTGTGTTTCTTTTTATTCTACCAAATGTACTTTTCTTCAAGTTTTAAGGTGTAAACAGCTGCATTTATTTTAACTTTTCAAAAGATATTTTCTTCAAATTATTTTGAACACTCACAATTTTCTGGAAACGTTTATTTGCTTTGAAATTATGTTTTATGGAAGTTTATAAACTGAGAAAAGACATGGTGTGAGTGTTGTTTGCTCTGCTTTCAATTTAAGTAAATTGGATAACGAAGACACAAACAATAGATTGCACGATTTATTGCCTGGCATATTTCGCTGCATCTCGTCAGGTACATACTGCAGAAAGCACACAACTTACGTGAATTAACTAGATAAATCCTTCAAGTTGAAATATACACATATTCGCACAGTAATTTCAATCATCTACCACGGTAATTCCTCGAGAAATCTCAATCGACAATCCTGTAACGATATTTAACTCTTCAGCTTGAGTAATCCATCTAATCGCTTTACAGTTGGTAATGGGAGGCGACGTTTAAGAAATTCAAAACAATGTTGTCCCGTAGTGAATTTGAATAACGAAGACACAAACAATAGATTGCACGATTTATTGCCTGGCATATTTCGCTGCATCTCGTCAGGTACATACTGCAGAAATCACACAACTTAACGTGAATTATGTAAATTGGTATTAGTTATTCCCTTTCATGGAAAATATTCTCTTTGTGTCATAAACCTTATCTGTATATCTGTGCACAAATTGTCATTGTAAATAAATAAAAACAATATACGCATTGAATTATGGTTTTTTACCAGTGTTTATATGCTTGCTTGTGTTCGCTGGCTGTGAACTCCAGCGTGAAGTCCTGTATGTCGGATGGTGACATCCTGTTGTCCAACATCAGTGTGATGTCATACAGGACTGGAGGTTTGCGTGAGTATCCGTTGTCCCATGTCTGGCTTATTGGTGTGCAGACTAGCGGGTCCTCGCCGTGCAGGCAGATACTCTCCGACTTCGAAAGAATCAGCTATCCTACTACGTTAGCCAGAACCCCGAAGGGACCTGTTGCCCAGGACGCACGACTAGGACGTGTTAATAGCTCTTGGCCAGTATAGAACCTGGCCCTGGTGCCTTAGAAATACCTCTGCGTCCCAGTGTTTATATAAAATAGCCTTCTTCAATAAAATCTGACGAGAAGTGGAGCAGATGACCGCGTTGAAGCAGGAAAACGAAGAAATTCTATGCACCATAAAAGCGGAGAGAGAGCGGCTAAAAGCTGAAATAACATCAACTCAAAACAAACCAACAGAAGCTATACCAGGTATGTCGACAAGGCCGTTCAAAAAGGGAGCATACCGGAAGTCCCGGATGTGTGGAACAGGCTACTATGATCTGGGAAGCTATCCAGAGAGCGAAGAATGAAAAGTCTTCAATTTACGTGGTATGGCTGGACCCGGCTAACGCCTACGGATCAGAGCCCCAACAGATGCTGTGGTGGACCCTTAGGATGTGCCTAGTGCCCAAGGAGATCACAGCGATACTTTAAAAAAGTCGCTTCGCCACGGAGACTTCCACATTAACGCTTAAGTAGTATTTCTCCGGGTTCACTCTCCGTTTCTCTACCTCGACGTTTACGACCAGATGCATTTACCTCCAAGTGGGTATAGCCATGGGTTGTACGATTTGAGGCGATACTTTATGCCATGGCCATGCAGGTCGTTCTGGATGCGACATCAGGCTGCGCGCAAGGACCGAGACTCAAATAGAATGTAGCATGTCGCCACTCAAGGCCTTCATGGACGACATGACAATCCTTACACAAATGAGAGCCATGCTCACCGCATACTACGAAAACATGATCAACTGATCGACTGGTGCAGGATGAGCTTCAATCCCAAGAAGTCGAGAAGCCTGTCGATCGTGAAGGGAAAGCTTGCGGCAATTGCACTCAAGATGGCCAACCAGGCGATCCCTACGGTGATGTAAGAACCCGTCAAGAGTCTCGGCCGAGTGTATGATTTCTCTGTGACGGAGACGAGCGCAGTGCAACAAATATGTGAGACAACAGCAAAAGTGCGGGCGGTGACGCAGTGCTAGTCCCAAGATGAATCAGTGAGTAGCTCGCGGCCAGCGCTCAGGGCGGGAAGGACATGGAAGGTTGACGAGGCAGTCAAAGCGGCGCAAAATTCATTCTGACTAAAGGAAATGATGGGACACACCCAGCCCAACAAGCAAGGCTTTCGCTACCAAATCAAAACGCAATGGTGGTCAAAGGCGTTGGCCAGGCAGCACAGAGATACGGTGGTCCAAATGATCCGTGAAGGAGAAGACGACAAGTGAGTGCGGAAGGGGCTGCAGCAGCCGCAGCAAGGGTAGTGAGTGTCATGGGAGGGAATTTTACAGAAGTCCCTCTCGTGGAACGACACATGGCGCTTGCCAGCGTTCAGAATAAGTTTCTTTGTCAGCAAAGACACCACCAATCATTATACATACAGTCGCAACCTGTTTGAACACTACCTCAGGACAGACTATACGGCCCCATAAAAACAACAACAACAACAACAAAGACAATAATAATAGTAAATTATCTCGAACGACAACTAGCCAAAAAAAAAAAAACAACATTCCCATATGTATGGCACGTTACACCCACCTTGGGTATTCATGATGCCCATCTTAAACATTGCCTCAACGAGTCATGTATTATTTATTATTTTTCATGCGTTTGAATGCTTATTGTTCTTTTGTTGTCAAAGAATTGCTTCATAAGAGATGTTGAATGAAAGAATGTATGAGAGGAAATAGAGAAGAAGGGCAGAATGTCAGACGGGTCTGCGTGCCCAATTCTTAATCCTTTAAAAATAAAGATTTTCGTTCGTTCGTTCGATTACTTTGCGATCTCCTGCCATCAGCTGTTGACCTAATCAGATTGGGTTTATCCGAAGATCCCAACATGTCCCCTGTGTAGCAACACGCAAATTGAAAGGGCGCACACCGTACAACACGTACTGTTCACATTCAGGGCGGTCCTTGGACAAAGCTGATTCACGTGAGCCACATCAAGGTTCTCACCGAACTGGCAGCCATAGTGGATGTAGTAAGGACTCCAGGCAAACAAGGGGACTGTCATCAAAGCCGGGTGGATACGCTTCGTAAATGCTGGACAAAAGCCGAACAACAGAGTCGACTACCCCGACAGCTTGCCATCCATCCTCGGAAGCGCTGAAGACTGGGAGCTGACAGTAGACCTACAGGGCCGTGGCAAATACCCAGCGAAAATCCGGAAAGTTTCAGCTGCGGCTAGACATTGTGGTTAGCTCTTCGTCGACTCAACAGTTAGTACTAATCGAGCTGACTGTTTGTTCCCTTCGAGTCAAGAGTTGAGGAGCAGCACACCTACAAGATGGAGAAATAGAGAGACATGGTCGCAAGCATGAGACAGGATGTACCGTCAGGCTATTCGCCGTTGAGATAGGCACAAGAGGGATTGTTACTAGCTTTGCATACAACGTGGTGAAACAACTCGGTCTAAAGGCACAAGAAAAAACTTGGGCACTTAAAATACAGGACGAGGCTACGGAGAAGGCCTCGGGGTGGCTATGGAGCAAGCGTAATGCGGGATGGGACAATGATACACAGTAAATGGTTCAACTTTTCCTGCAATGGTCACCGTCTCTCAAGCCGAACAACCTCAACACAATCTCTCCAGAAGATTACAACGTCATGAGACAAGGGAAACATCGCAATAAGTATGCACGACAGGAGAAAGATGTACAGGAGTCATGACCTGGACTGTCCCGCCCCTGAGAGTCTAAAGAAGGTAAAGGGGCCTAAACATTCAACGAGGGGGTCCACTTCTGATGATCAGAAGCCTCTTGTCGTAATTGCTCCCCGGCGGAGATTTTACCACTGGTCCATGAAATTGGCGATCGTGTCAGATTACCACGTATGACCCCCCACACTATCGGTTTAGTGCATGATGATGATGAACTAACATGCAGACATACAGAAAGTGAAATCTATGTGGTATACTTAAAGTACTAATGTCCTAGTCAGTTGATTGTCTGGCTACAAGCAGCCACTTGACGGTTGTCAAACTGATCTCCGACAGTCCAAGTGTCCGTGAGAACATGCAGAGAACCTGTTCATTGGGAGGGACATGCCAACTGACACAAATACCGGTCAATTGTCATGCCGTGAGAATCACTCTATCAGCATTTACAATCAACAGTTACAATTAACAGTTACAATCAACAGTTACAATCAACAGTTACAATCAACAACGACAATCAACAGTTACAATCAGGAAAGAAGAAACTTAAAATAACTGTGACTTTTGATACCTTACGCCCAAATAATGAAGAACAATGGGGAATGTTTACATGAAATCAGAACAAGACAGGCTGTAGAATTGCAGAGATTAGGATAGTATGAAAAATCTGTGACACAGCAGCATAAAATAAATATAAGCAATTATGCTGAGCACATGCACATTCCCCACGGCAACATACGGTTGTGAGTCATGCAGAGTTTTATTAACAAACAAATCCAGTTTAAGATATTGAGTGTAAATGTTAGAGAATATATGTTAGAATATCTTGTACCCAAGAAAACATGTAATAATACCTTGTAACCAGGAAAACATGTTAGAAACCTTGTATCCAGGACAACATGCTTGAATACCTTGTATCCAGGAAACCATGTTAGAATACCTTGTATCCAGGAAAACACGTTAGAATACCTTGTATCCAGGAAAACATGTTAGAATACCTTGTTTCCAGAAAAAAAAAACATGTTAGAATACCCATTATGCAAGAAAATATGATAGAATACCTTGTATCCAGGAAACCATCACACACAGGTTGCCTACAAGACGTCAACGCGGAAGAAAACTGGCTCATTAGCTCATTGGGCCGACCTACAGCCGTACTGCCAGGATAATAATTCTGCTTTTGATGGGGATTGAGCTCGGACCACTGTCTAGCAGGCAAGCGCACTAACCACTGTGCCACCTCGGTTGTAAGACAACTTTGTGAAAGAGCATTGTACATGTAAAGTAGCACGTAGATAACTCACTCCAACTGTTGGTGATAAACATCCGGATTATACAATTTCTCGGTCAGGACAGCCTAACCTGACTGGACAATTCGAATGTCGGGCTGGAACTCCAGCCATCATTCACACATCAGCTCTCTTGAACTCTTGTTCTACAAGTGCCGTGCTGACTGATAGAATCTGTCACGCCTCTTCATAACTCTGGCTCTCTAGAAATCTAAATTCAGCGATTGATATATGTTCACAAACATACTTGCAACATCTCTGTCTCTCTTTGTTTCTTGATACCTATTTCACCAGTCGGGATCGACTACAGCATTGCTGCTCTCAGAAAGCAAGCAGTCTTTAAGTAGAGTTTGAACCCGGCACGCTAAGATCCATCCATCATGTGCCATGCCGAGAAGCGTGGGCGGTCACGTTTTTCCATCATACTTGATCACCAGAGTCGTGGATCAGCTCTGTGTTTCTGTCTCGACCATGCCACGTGGCCAAGCCATCCAGGTACTTACTTCTCGGTCTTCCCCTTGGTCTATTCCCTTCGATCTTACCAGTTGTCACCAAGTTCTCCAATTCATTTATTCTCATAACATGCCCAAAAAAATCTGAGTGTCTACGTCTAATGCCTCTAATCAGTTTACTATCTTCATTTGTTTCTTGTTAGTAACTTGTTCATTGGTTTTCCTGTCCGTCCATGGTATTCTTTGCATTTTCCTCAGAAACCACATTTCCACAGCCATCAGATGTTTTTTCAGCTTGTCTGCTCATTGTCCAGTCTTCACATCCATATAAAAGTACAGGTTCTATGTATCACCTCAACACTCTTTTTCACGTTTCAGTTGATATCTTTTATTGGTCAGTATGGTTTTCATCTTGCAAAAGGTTACGCTAAGATAGGAAAGCCTAATTCTCTAGGCTAGGGTAAGACAATACACAGCCGCTTCCTTACATGTGACGACCTTTACCCCTGGTTCTATCCACGGCGTGGACTGATTGTATTTATAGAAAACAATAAAAGTGAGGCCCGATTACCCCCGGTGGCTTTTGTTACGTCTTGGCTAGACGCTCGCTAGACGCTCGCCTTCTACTCTTGGCTTCCATCCGCATGGGAGGGGGGGGGGAGGGGGGGGGGGGGGCAGATTCGAAATTAACAAAAAAAATGATGGCATTGTCATGTCAACCCAGCCTGAGATAGGGGGCCAAGAAATGTATTGGGAAGTAAAGGCCGCCGGCGTGGTACCAACCACATCATCCACCGAATGCCGATTGGTCTGCACAGATGTTGGACTAGCTCCTTGTACCCATTGCGTCTTAGGCGTGGAGAAGGGTACTTTACTTTACTTTACTTTACTTTATTTACTTTGGAAATTTGGAAAATAAATCTTGCGTATTACATAGTGTGATAGAGTACTCGGGGAAATCAGTCTCCGTAACTTATATTAACATTGTTTGCTATTAATATACGGAATTGGATGTATGCAGTAACAACGGTGTGTACACCAAACTAAATTATTTGGCCTAGCACCGGCAACCCGCCAAAGCATTTTTGGCCACGCCAAAACTTATCTGGCGGATCCTGCCCTGGTCCAACCTCATTTCTCAGCCATAGCTTGGCGTGATCGGTCGACGGAGGCGCTGGCCCCTCTGGGAACCATGGGCCCTTCTAAAAAAAATATATCATTGTTTAGAATAGTCCAATTTCAGGACTGTATGTGCAAACACATTGTAGTAAAATTGACACTACAGTTTTGTTTAACCAACACAATTTTGTAATACCCCGACCATCGTTTAGAGAAAGACAGGTTCGGTTCGGAACATTTTAAGTTGAAACCCATCATTATAATGTATATATTTTATGCTGTCTGATTTACATGTGTGTTTGAGAAAACAATATACCTGCGTTAAGACAATGTGGTGTGACATAACATGCTGAAGCCTCGAGAGGAGATCTAGGAGCTGTTTACTGAAAGCTAAGTCTAACAGAGTCAAATGTACGGAGCAATGCTTGGATCGACAGGAAGGAATTCATTTATAAAAACTCTGCAGTTCAAAACGAATGGTCTATAACAGTGGTTCTCAGCCTTTTTTGGCCCGTGCCCCCCTTCACCATATTTTCAGAACGCCATTCTCCCCTTTCGTATTTCGTACCTAAAAATTTGGCTCGTGCCCCCCTTTATCATGTTTTCAGAACGTCATTCCCCTCTTTCGTATTTCCTACCTAAAGATCCCGCCCCCGCTCCTACACAGTATACGTAATAATGGAAGATAAATTTAATAGCACTTACTAAAACAAGTCTAGACGTCCACATAAAACGTGCTTTGTGGGTCTACTTACTTTATAAAATGAATTTTAGAAGGATGAGACGTACAGAACCGTACAGTATTGTCATGTCCTCCTTTAAAGTGTCGTCCCTGGAGTGAAGAGATTCACATTATAATATTGTTTTTTCCTCTCAATATTCTGGAGAATCCACCAGCTTCCGTTCAACACACTCCCTCAGCCTATGGACACCTTTTCCTGTCACTTTCTCACTGTCGTACTATGCCCCCTCTCATACTTCCCACCGCAACATACTCAACAACTCTTGCTTCTAAAAATTAATAAAGATTAATTTATTAAAAGAAACGTGTAACGTATATGAGACGTGTATGTGAAGAAAATGTGTGACGTGTACTATAACATAAATGTATGTGTCAGCCCTCAAAGTTCAGGATCATAGTGTACACATCATGGCAAGGATCACACGACATCACAAGACTCATCACAGGGACCTCACCGAAGTCGTGTCCTTCTCTCCACACATGTCCTCCTCCAGGAACTCTGATGACCATGAGATCTGAATCTCATGTACATATATATAATCCGTGGAAAATACTAGTATATTTCCTAACGCAACTGTTCCTAATAGTTTATAGAAACTCCGGCTTCATAATTCCGGTGCAGTGAAAACAAACATGGAACACTGTCCTACTAACACGTCTTTTGTCTCTTGATAAATGTTCACTAGTTCTCACTATTAAACAGTTAATGTATCTAGAAATAAAATGGCTTGCTTTATTCACTAGATATAGTCTGAAAGTTCTGATTTCCTTGATACGTGGAACAACTACACTTCAATGTTTGGTTTCATCTACTGTGAACATCAGTCCCTACTGATCTAGTTCCACATGGGTTGAACCTCCATCACTTCAGGTGTGTTAACGATTGATATTCACTCATGTAGGATACATATACCATTAGACTCCACCGAGCAATGTGTCTTAACTTCTTCCGTTGCGAAATTTGCTGGCCCATCTCTCCACATCATACGTTATCTGTGATCGGATTTTTAGTTGTTCCGGGTTCTTCTTTCCAACCAGAGGAACCTTATGCAAAACCGCCTCATTCCCGGGATGGCTACTACACTTTGCCATAACGACACATGCTAGTTAATGTTAAATTTATCTAGCACTGTATAGCTCTCCCACAAACACGTCCATCATAATCCACGATTTTGGTCAACTCTCCACCTCCAATCATGGTTTTCTGGCAAAACCTCTAAAATGGTCACGTGACATGGTTGATGTCCTGCAAGTGTTATTTGGGGGCATATCATCCATTGTCAAGAATTGATTTTTCCTGGCTTTAGTCCTTGTCAAAGTTGTCATCACTTGTTTAGATTCCCAAAACAAGCCAGCGAGTTCCTGTATACTCCCAACAACAGTTGCAAATAACCCACCGTCAATCTTCTCGATGTTCCGGAAACTAAGAATTGACATATGTACTGTTACTTCCGTGCTAAGTACTTCCGTTTTCCCTCTGATATGTTTATGACTTGTCAAAGTGATATATGATTCAGCGCACTCGTTTCCTCTATACCTCTGCCACTGTTTAATTGTGTCCGACAGGTGATGGCCAACATCCGATTGCCACTATGACCCCACTGCTTCCATCTATATTCAAATGTTGACAAACTGTCACGGCGCTGCCGGGATCTGTCTCCATCACCACCAAATGTTCCAAATCCGTTAGAGATGTAAACTTGCAGCTACAAATATTGTCCTGGGATTTTGACATCCGCTTTGTTTTTCCAGTTAGTAAAAATAGTTGTCGCTGGCAGATCGTCCGCTTAATCAGAAAGCATCTATAATAATCAACTGGTTAAACACACGGTTTTATTTTGTGACATAGGCCCCCTCCTAAGAGAGTAGTCCATCTCACTCTTCTCCACCGTGAGTTTGATCCAGATGATTCATTCTTCTTCTTCAGGAGCTGGGTGTCTTGACAAGAAATCCGCTCCAACATTTTCCTTCCCAGGAATGTACTCTACTGTGAAATTATAAGGTTGAAGTAACAACGACCACCGCATCAAACGGGCGTTGAGCTTCTGAGAAGTAGAGAAGAACATCAGGGGTTGATGATCCGACTGGACTCGAAACTTAACTCCATACAAATATGGCTGAAATTTTTGCACTGCCCATACGAGAGACAAGCACTCTCTCTAGACGGTTGAATAATTCCTCTCCGCCTGTAGAAGTTTCTTACTTGCGTATGCCACATGTTTCAAAACCGAAGCATCGTCTTTTCCTTCCTGTAACAAAGCGGCTCCAATTCCAATCGCACTCGCATCTGTTCTCAACACAAATTGTTTGGAAAGGTCAGGGAGCTGTAATACAGGTTTGCTGACCAAGGCCTCCTTTAACTGACTATAGGCATTCTCACATTCTGGTGTCCAAATGATTTGGTCCGTGAATCCTTTTTTCAAGGTTTCCGTCAATGGAGCTCCCAGTTCAGTGAAATGTGGGATAAATTTGTGGTAGAACCCACACAACGAGAGAAAAGATCGCACATCCTTCTTCGTTTTTGGGTCTAGGTGCATTTCTGATTTTCTCCAGGTTCTTCTCTTCTGGAACAATGTGTCCTGGAGTGATGGTGTGACCTAGAAATTCCAGAGTCTGGTAACCAATCATGCACTTGGTTGGACGAGCAGTAAGCCCTGCTTCCTTGAGTCTATTACACACTCTCTCCAAGGATTGTAAGTGGTCATCCAAGCTGTCACTGGAAATCAGAATATCATCCATGAAAGAGATGATGGACGGATCCTGTAACGGATCTAGTAAAGTCCTCATCATGCGTGTAAACACACTAGGTGAATTTCTGAGTCCAAAGGGCATGACCTTGAATTCGTAGTGTCCACTGGGTGTACTGAAAGCTAACAGTGGTCGAATCTCCGGTTTGACTGGTATCTGATAGTACCCCCGACTCAGATCCACCTTTGAAAAGTACCGAGCCTTATGGAGCCTAGCGAATAACTGAGTTGGATTCGGCAAAGGTTCACCTGAAATTGTGTGTGACTGTTCAGAAGTCGGTAGTCTATACAACAACCTGTGTTCTCCACTTGGTTTGCGTAACAAAACTACCCCCGCATTGGTATGGGGATGTGGATGGTGCAATCACGTCATCCTCCAGCAGTTTTTGTATTTCCTCCTCCAGGGGCCTTTTCTTTAGAGAATGGCACTGGGGTAAACCTTTTGGCGAACAGCTCCTGTGTGGTCAAAGTCATCTCGAACTCAACCAACCTCGTTCGTCCTGGTTTATCAGTCCAGTATCTCCTTATGAGACTTGAGAACCTGGTTATCCTTTCCCTCTCCTGGAGGTCAGATCAGGGTTCACTTGCACATCCCTATAGGTTTCCTGGTGTTCCAAGGTATATTCCCTGCCCTCGCTGGTTCCCACTTCTGTCTCCACTGCAACAGCCATTGCCATGAGGTGAGCTGCCTTGTCTCCGGGTCTCTCTTCGTATTTCCGCAAGAGATTTAGATATAACATCTTCGACTTTCCCCGGATCCGGATTTGATAGTTGGTTCTGGATATCACCCTTTCCACGGGAAATGGTCCTTGCCAACCTATCTCCAGTTTGTTGTTTCCCGTTGGGAGTAGCAACAAAGACTTTGTCTCCCACCTCTAGAGATCTTTCTTTAGACCTACGGTTGTAATAAGCCGCATGTCTTTTCCTGGCCTTTTCAAGTTTTGATTTGCCAGAGTCCATCCCTTGTGGAGTTTTTCTTTCAGTTCCTCCACGTATTGATAGGATGAGATCACTTCTTCTGACGTCCCCTCTTCAGTCCAACTCCTCAACATGGCTTCCAACGGTCCTTTGATTGGACGACCAAACAGCAACGTAGCGGGTGGTAGTCCTGTTGAGCCATGAGGAACTTCCCGATAGGCAAAGAGTGCTGCTGGGATATATTCATCCCACCTATCAGGTTTTTCCTGCGCTAATTTCCTGAGCATTGTCATCAACGTGCCGTTTAAACGCTCTACTTGTCCATTAGCTTGAGGGTGGTGTAGCGAAACGCCAGTGGCCCATGTCCTTATGCATTCTTTTATTTTGGGTAAACAGGGGGAAACGGCTTTCGAAAGCTCTCAGTTCTCTTGTTCGCTCAAATCTCCATGAAAGATGGTTCTTTGGGTTATCTTCATACCACAATCTTTACATGGAGCGAGTATATATTTGTCTTTCCTTTCGGGTAGTCCCGATGGAACGCCTTGCGTCAAATGTGCACGGTGCGGCTGCTGGTCAATTGATGGCCGTGCCAACACCTACCGTTTGATAGTTGCAGCATGTCAAGTGATTTAAAGATTACGACAGAGGTGCAACAGACTACTGAGGTAGTGGAAAGGTAATACTTGAGTTGTGGGTGGTCCAGCCAGACCTGGACTTATAAATGTATTTTGTCTCGAGGGGGAAGATGAATGGCGAAAAGCCAATCATAACAATGAAGAGTTGATTGACCGTTGGCAATCTAACTAGGTGTTTTGTTCTGGGAATAGCCGGGGAAGTGAATCTGAACAATATATCTCCACAGAGGATTTCATTTGTTCTTGGCGTCAGATGAGCTGTTGCTATCTTTCTTTCTACGGCTTGAATTGGGCATATTGTCATCTTTCTGTGAAATATCATCATTGGATGGCTATGGTAATCTATGATCTATCTTCTTGAGCCAGAAGAGGCTAGCCCCAGGACTATTTCTTTCGTCTGTCACTCGATAGGATGATGTCGGGAGGATAATGGACTCCTCTATCTCACTGAGAGAACCTGAACTCATCTACACTATGGCTTGTGCAGGGCAATGCCGGTACATTGGGGCGACAGCTCAGTCGAGAGCGGCGGCCGGGAGGGGTAGTATCTTCTTTTATATTCTTGCTGGGAATTGGGAACTACACGGTGTGCCATATAACCCCACCACTATACTATATTTAGTTAACGGGGAGAAACACACATATTACTGGGCGCACCACACCACAAGATCTTGGTTGCGAGAAAGGCATGGTTTGCAAGTGAGAGGAAAGCATGGAAATGAATGTGCCCAATAATAATAAAGGCTTGGTATGAGTGTGGAAAGTGTGTCTTGTAAACAAAACGTTCCTAGGGTGGACATCCTGACATCTACAAGCTAGAGGTCTACTCAAGCCCGGACGTTGCCAATCCAGGGGCTACCTGACAGGTCAGGCCCATTCATTCGGGTATCGTATATAAAGCATTGGGTTGAGATCCTATATGTCAAATATATTAACTGAGACCCTATTGGTCCTCAGGATTGTGTGATGCATGAGTCCGCCCAGTCGCTCAATATTGTTTGTCATCTCCAGGGTCCTCTTCTGTTGGACGTGACTAAATCGGACAGTATCCACACGGCTTCTATGCTGGAGCCAAATACGTCTGATGAAGCCCGGTCAATGTATTAGCCATACCACACCTGGTGTGCCTAACTCTGAGAGAGAGACAAGGGCATATCTTGAGGAAATGACATAGGCCCGAGAGCAGTTGAATTCTGGGCTGAGTCTACGCATGATTATCCAGCATACCATGAGAAAATGACAATTTGCAGTAATGGTGCATCTCGGGTCCTTTCAGTGTCATAGGCCCGAGAGCAGTTGATTTCTAGGCTGAGTCTACGCATGATTATCCGGCATACCCATTTTGTACGGGACATTGAAAGACACCTATCTATATTAATTCCATGAACAATTCCCATTATGGGAACCCATAATTCAATAGAAGTCCTCAAAAACCAGTGGATTTGATTCTACAGAAGCCTGTTGAACTTACACCCAAGTATCGGGAAGGAAGGAGATTCTGGCACACGTGGTGAGATGTATGTGGACAGATCGGACAGTATATGAAGCTGGGTCTGTGACTATGGCCACCTGAGGCTCTGTGCCTGAACTTTATCTATGTTGTGTCTGTTTAGAACTTTCTGTGTTAACTGCCTTGATGTTTTTCTGTGCTGTCCTGTATTGATTTAATAAATCAAGTTTTAGTTTATTCCAACGATCACTGTGTTATATATATGGATCAGCCAGAAGAACACGGCAGGAAATAGGTCCTTAGGTCGAAAGAAAGAGTGACAGTGAGTCCGGGGAAAACGGAGGAGGGTTGGCAGGTAACGACCTATCCCAGCCAGGGCTATAAAGAGAATAATTTTGAAATATTGTGATAGGGCTATTTGGGACCCTCCACGTAGCTTGTTACAGGTGGTAAGGGCTGGTATGTATGTGGTTAGAGTGAAACACCCTAAATACCTCCTCCATGAGTTTTCCACAAAACTGAGATCCATTGTCCGTCAGAATTTGATCCGGAAAGCCTAATCTGGTAAAGGCCTCCATCAGTGCGTCCCGCCACTCTTTTCGAGTCAATCGTGGTCAACGGTATGGCTTCACCCCACATTGTACAGCAATCCACCATTGTGAGTATATGCATGTTCCTCTTCCTAGTCCTGGGAAGTGGACCCACGATATCGATGGCTACCCTCTTGAAAGGAGAGTTCATGATGGGCATATCACCCAACACCACCAGTGCTGTCCAGTGTTTCGGTGCCACCCTCTGGCACTCAGGGCATGACTTCACATACCGACGCACATCATCTGTCATTCCCGGCCAATAGTAGTGGCAGGAAATCCGCTGCATGGTGGCGGCAATACCCATGTGTCCACTAAAGGAGATGGTATGCCCCATATGAAGAATCTGGGACCGGTGAGCTTTCGGGACGACCACCTGACCGTATAGGTTGTCTCCCCTTCCTGCTCTCCTGTAGAGTATCCTATTCTTCATGTAGTACTGCCCCTGTCCTGGTGGATCAGCACTTTTCTGCAGCTTTCTGTAGCAAGGACGTAAAGTATCATCCTCACTCTGGGCAGTTCGTAGCTCCCCCGGCATTGGGTTAGTCACAATTGCTTCTGCCTCTTCCGTTCTCGTCTGAGAGCGAGTCTGCATTGCTCCCATATGGATTGGCTCCCTGGGCAACTACCAGAAAGACATACCGGCAACCTAGGATGACTGGGAAAAATGGGATCGGTCAATACAGCGGCCTTGATGTGCCGGTGACGTACCTTGAGCGAATCTCCACATTAGCAATGGGCAACTTCATGGTTACAGCACTCTTCTGTGCAGGCTGTATATCCAAGGTTTCACCTGTGAATTGTTCTGGATGTACAGATCCGCAGAAATCACGGCCTCCCCGTCCAGTCCTGTGTCGTATAAACACTCCACTTGACGACCGTTAACCTCTACCAAGTCCACTACAGGTGGTTTTTCCTGGTCTGGAGTCCTCTTCCTCGGCCTCGACCTGTTCGGTGGGCTCCACCTTAGGTTTTCCTGAGCACACGACGAATTGAGTGTCTCCTGACTTTCCCCTGCAGTCAATAGCATTGTGCGTGTTTGACTTGCATTGGTTGCACCAGTTTTTTCATTTTCCTGTCTGGCCTAGATTTTCTCATGTCGGACTGAAATGTGAAGCCTCTCCGGTGGTGAGCTTCCTTGTGACCTCCTGGCATTTCCGATGACAACCTCGCATATGGAAGTCACTGAACCCATGCTGCGACGTGAAGGTCTCAGCCATCGATTTGCAGTCCCTCGTCATGTGAGAAGAGTGACTAACCAAATTGAACACACACTTAACTCCGACCACGGCCGTTTTAGGGTAGAGCTTGAAGTGCTCTTGCTCCCTCCTTCTTCTTCTTTCACTCCTTGACTATCCTCTGATTTTTGCAAAAACAAGTAGGTTCGACTTTTTGTTCTTGAGTTTTGGCTTCTTCTTGTTCGGTAGATCTCTTGATTTGGGAGTTGGTGGAAAGTATTCCCATGCCTCCCATGCACCGCGACGAACGTCTGCTAATTTAGTACGAGGTCAATACATTCCGCTCGTGGTCTCCCAGGCACGTCCTGAGAGGTTCGCACATGTGCATTCATTGCAGCTGGTCGACAAACCATGAGCTCATCCAGACTCTCATAGTCATGTGCGAACCCAGCCAATCCATCCATCTATGGTAGATAAAGACTTAAGACGCTAAACTGTAGGCGGCAAACAACAACTCTCCGTGTTCTCGTTTCGCTGCTCGAAATTTTTTCCGGTAGTATGTGACGTCAACTCGTAATCGTTTCAGCAGGAGCCCTTTCGGCGTCTTGAAGCTCATCATAATGTTCTCGATAGTCGTCACGGGTAGAGGCAGCGTAGATAACCTCGTATCACGGTCGGAGGTACCCGCGTAAAGAACCATGGATAGAGCTATAGGATTCCAGTTAGTTACGACGCTCCAGACCCATGAGCAACTGCCATAGCCATCGAAAGCGTGTGAGTACTGGTCAATCTTCTCTTCTTTGTCCTCTCGTGTAGACCGCCATAAGGAAACTTCATAGCATGTACCCTATGTCCACACTACTGGTGTGTGAGCATGGGGAGGGCAGGAAGACCTCCAACTAGCTCCCTCAGGTATCTCCATTAGATTGACTCTTACAATCTCGGTTCCACTTCAGCCGAGCAATCGTGCTCCCTTTTCTGATGCTCCTGTTCAGCTGCCAATTTCCTAGCTGCTGCTCAGCTTCCAATTTGCTAGACTGCTTGCTCAGCTGCCAGTTCTTGCTGCTTCTGCTCAGCTATCACAAAGTACTGAGTATGCTTGTTACCAACTCACATCGCTATCAATTCCAGCCGCGGCCCTTTGCGATGCTTCCCGTCTGCTGACGTATACATCTCGCATAGCTCCACGTCCTGTATGTAATTTCCGTTAGAGCCAGACCCGCCAATCCCATCTACACATGTCTCTGTTGCTTTAGTTCATGCGGTGCTAAGTGATAGGAGGCGGCATAATTACAGCGAGGTAAGCTAGCAGGTCTAGTACAATATAAAATACTGCCCAAAATTACCTAGATACAGTATATAGAACAAGAGTACTATAAATCTAGATCTACCATCACACAGCACCATTCACTCATTGAACAAGACGTAGCCAATCAGGACCACAGACCTATGCAGAGACGTGTGACGTGTCATAACAGGTAAAGATATTTGTCCTAACCCATATCCACATAGCACTTAGCTGGATTTCTCACACACTGATGATCTCCTTCTTATACTAAGTGATCCGTGTCAAAGGACCCTGTGTCAGAAGATCCACCTGTCAAAGGTCTGCACTTTGCAGGAGTATGCTCGCTGTCCAAGGATTCCGTGACGGGAGATCTCGCAGTCCAAAACCCGTGTGACGAGAGATCCCGCGTGCCAAAGATCCGTTACGAGAGATCCCGCTGTCCACAGATCACGTTTACGAGCCCCCAATAATAGTCGTGGTCCGCCTTAAAGTGTGCGTCACCTGGACGTGAGAGATTCAACACTCACTTTATTAGAATATTGTTTTTCCTCTCAATATTCTGGGAGGTAATCCACCAGCTTCCGCTCCAACACACTCCCTCAGCCTATGACACCTTTCCCTGTCATCCTCTACACAATAAAAGATCGAATAGTACGAGTAGATAGATAGAAATAGATCACTGTATACTTATGCCCCTCATACCTCACCACGCAAACATACTGACAACTCTTGCTTACTAAAAATTAATAAAGATAATGATTAAAAGAGCAACGTGTACGTATATGAGCGTGTATGTGAGAACATGTCTTGTGACGTTGTACTATAACATACATGTATGTGTCAGGCCTCCAAAGTTCAGGATCATAGTGTACCCATCATGGCAAGGATCACAACGGACAATCACAAGACTCATCACAGGGACCTCACGAAGAGTCGTGTCCTTCGCGCACACACATGTACGCTCAGGGAACTCTGAAGCACATGAGATCTGAATCTCATTGTACATATAGATAATCCGTGGACAAATACTCAGTATATTTCCATACGCGAAACTGTACACTATAGTTATATAGTACTCCTGAGTGAAAACAAACATGGAACACTGTACCTACTAACCACGTACCTGTGTTGTCTCGACGTGATAAATATGTTCACTAGTTCGCACTATTAAACAGTTAATGTATCTAGAAAGGAAAAATGCTTGCTTTATCACTAGATATAGTCTGAAAGTTCTGATTCCTTGATACGTGGAACAACTACACTTCAATGTTGGTTCATCTACCCTGTGTAAACATCAGTCCTACTGATCCTAGTTCCACATGGTTGAACCTGCATCACTTCAGCGTGTGTTAACGCGATTGATATTCACTACTGTAGGATACATATACGATTACAGACTCCACCGAGCACGATGTCGGTTCGTTATAACTGTCTTCACCGTTAGAACACACGAAAGTGCGAGCCCATCTCTCCACAGCATACGTTATACTGTGATCGGATTTCTTTAGTGTGTTCCGGGTTCTAACTTCCAAACCAGCAAGGAACCTTATGCAAATACAAACCGCCTCAATTCCCGTGGATGGTCTTACTACACTTTGCCATAACGACACATGCTAGTTAATGTTAAATTATACTACGCACTGTATATACGCTATCCCCACTAAACCACGTCCATTGTATTACATATATCTGAGCACGGTTTGGTCAAACTCTCCACTCCATTTTATTCATGGTTCTGGCAAAACCTACTAAAAGAGTCCCGTGACCATGGTTGATGTCTGCAAGTGGTGATTTGCATATCAGTCAGTAGTCAAGAATGCTTTTTTCCGGCTTTAGGCCTGTACAAGTGTGCATCACGTGTTTAGCATTCCCCAAAACAACGCCAGCGAGTAAGTTCTTAGGTATACTCCCAATCGAACAGTTAGCAAATAGCACACGTCCATCTTCTCGATGTTCCGGAAAACTAGATTAGACATATGTACTGTACTTCGTGCTAAGTACTTCGGTCATTTCCCTCTGATATGTTATGACTTGTCAAATGTGATAAGTGATATATGATGCAGCGCACTCGTTTCGCTCTATACCTCGCCCACCACTGTTATAATTTGTCCGACCGGTGATGGCCAACAGCGATGCACACTATGACCCACTGCCTTCCATCTGCTAGTCAAATGTGACAAACGTGCCGCGGCGCTGCCGGGCGACTCTGTACTGCATCACACCAAATGTTCCAAATCCGTTAGAGATGTACACGGTGCAACTACAAATAATATTGTCGGGATTTTGACATCCGCTTGTTATGCCAGTTAGTAAAAACAGTTGTCCGCGGCAGATCTCGTCGCTTAATCAGATAAAGCACTCTATAATAATCAACCGGTTAAACACACGGTGATTTGTGACAAAGTATGAAGTGAAAAACAATATCACAGCTATCGATTGTGTATTAACGCGATACTGAAATGAATACTGTAATCACTCCATCTCCCCCTGGAAAGCCTAAAAGACACCTCACTAGGGGGTGAATTTGCGAGAACCACTGGTCCGCTATTTCTATAACCATATGGCACAGCACACTATACCTCATACGCATGAAAACGTGATCGTTACTAAAAAAAAAAAACAACTGCAGCCGATTACGAATGAAAATGAATAAATGTTCACAGCTCTACAAGTGGGTGTTATTTGTTACATATAAGCGGAAATTTGTCAAGAAGTGTTTTCCTCACTACTGGATCTATGCGCTTGTATGAAACCACCAACTGCCAGGTTGTGGGAGGAGCTGGGCAAAAGGCTCATGTCGGACTGCTCTGTTATAAACACAAGAGAACACTGAGATGACAATACATGCCAGCCACTGACTCTTGGATGACACCAATATTAACGTCAGTAACATATATCCTTTTATGACACAAATGCTAACTTCACAAGCTTATATATCTACTCTTGGATGACACCAGTGCTAACTTCAGTAACTCGTGAATAACACCAGTGCTATCTTCAGTAACTCTTTAATGACATCAGTGCTAACTTCAGGTATGTAAGATATACCTGATACCCATATAAAAGGTACATCAATAACTTCAGTAATTTTTCAGTGATATAAATGCTAACTTCAGTGATATGTACAAATGCTTCAGTCTCTATGAAATTACGTTTGTATCCATTTTGATACCAGGTAACTTCAGCATCTGCGTGCCACAGGTAATCCGCTATTGCATTTTGTGAATGGTTTTGTTGTTGCGTGGGCGAAGTTATCTGGGCGAGATTTAGCTCATGCCTGTAATCCAGACCGACTGACAGACTGACTGACAGACATACAACAACAAAACAGGCTGGCCAGATGATACCTGCCTGAATGAACGGGTGAATTAATAAATAAACGAACAATTCTTACAAATTATTACCGTTTCTATTGTTGTGTGTTTGTGTTTTCTTGGTTTTTCATGACATCAAGGTATGTATTTAAGAAGAATACCCATAGACATCCAGCGGAACTATTAGCAAAACATCTGGATCTTGTGTCCCACATATGTCGTCGAGGCCGAAGTGCGAGGGGAAGTCATTAAGTAACAGGAGTTTTACCTTAATTTACAGGAGTTATAATTACAGGAGTAAATAAACAAGAGTTTTAGCTTAATTTTTCTCACAAAAGTGCGAACCAGAAATTGCGTTTCAGTTTTAGTTCTCAACATAATCTCCCTGCCTGACAATACACTTGGGTCACATGTCTGCTAGCTTGTAGATGCCTTCTAGGACTAAGTTTATGTTGGTGTGGAAATAAAGCAAGTCTGCACTGCCTCCATTATGTATGTGAACATAGGAATGCTGTCTTGGGACCCATCTGCTACACACTCTCCTATAACCGAGGATCAATTAATTTGTACGCAAGCACCGTGACTCATGTTGAAATACACGACGATTACATCAATAGAGACTCACCTGTTGTCATGGACTAGCTGATCAATCTGCCGTTTCATTGAATCCATTACCACCTCTTATAGGTCTCCCACTGTGTGATTCATCACAGATGTATCGTCTTCCATTTTGAAATCTTTCAATCCATTCATACTCTCCTAAGACTCAAACAGTTGTCTCAATACTGAACCATCATTCTTCTGTAGATCTCACAAAGATTCACATCCTATGACCACACAAAAAGTGAATATCGTCTACTTGTTCTTTAAAAGGTGCAAGACAGTGT
>JACEFZ010018971.1:22500-64251 GCA_014155875.1 Cepaea nemoralis | reverse complement strand
GAATAAAACCAAAAACAAAGTATGACTAAGAAACTAGACAAATTAAACACACGCACGCACCCCCCCACCCACCCACACAGGGGGGGGGGGGGGAGGGAGGGAAGAGTCACAGACAAACGTTACGGCCGAAGTCTTTATCATCGAACAAGAGAAACAAAACATACACATACTTTTGACATCCTGGGTGTCGAGATAAGTGTTCCTCTGTTCTATTTAATTTTTATTATGTTTTCCTGTTCGAGGATACAGACATCGGTGGAAACGTTAGCGTTTGTCTGTGCGGGTGTGTTTTTCCATTCGCCCAGCATCTTAGTCACATTCGTGGTCGTATTCAGATTCCGAATGTCAGAACTAAGTCAGATATGCCTGAGCTATCGTATAACAGACGGTACTACCTGCGAATGTTGGATGGCGTTCACTAAACTCGACACCCGACATTGTGTCAACGGCTTCTGGCGGTGGGGTGCAATTGAGAAGGTATAAGCCTCATCCTTGTGTGGGGAAATGCAACCTAAAAACTATATGTAATGGCCGGCAACTGGTCTAGGATCGAAGCTCCGACAGGTGAACAGTTAGAGCATTGCTTTGCTGATTCGGCAGCGTCTGCGCATAGTACTGTTCCAGGTGTATTAAAGTTAACTTTCCTCTAGAGTAAATTGGGCAGGCCGAGAGAGGGATCATGCTGCATGGGCAACACATGGTCTGTACAATTCAATCCAGATCTTGTGTTATGGAGAGTTATAACTCTAACCCTGGTCTGTAGTTATTATGCCTTTTTTTTCCTTCAAGCACAATGTAACAAACTATAGTCTAACAAGGTGCCAGTATTCAGATTACTTTCCTTCTAGGAAGGCTGATAAAATGCTGATAAAATAAAACCATGAATATTTAGGTTATAACGATAAAATACGAGGTATGAATATTTATGAACGAGACACATCTGTTCACTTTATTGCTAGTCCTATGTTCACAGTGTGTAATAGGGACGCTACGGTGAGCATTTATTTAGCCTTATCAGCGAACATCTGTTCAACATATTGGTTGTTTACAGTAAGTATGATTTATACTCCAGCGGGCACGACTGATCTACCGACTTGGGCGTGTCAGTTTCAGTTTCCCCATTAAGCCTAAGCCCACAGTGCATGTGTGTGTATCTCAGTAAAATATATTTGCAGTACAGCCTTATATTTCTCTACATCAGGGATCGGCAAACTAGTGTTCTGTCGAAATAATCCTGAAAAGTCACTCAACGTCTACAAGTCTAATTCATATTTGGCTGTTCATAGACTTAAAACGAGAGTATATTAACGTGTTGCCTTTTCTATTCGCTTTAACGGCGCTGTATTATTAATAACATCAACTTTCGTACTACGGTCAACGGACAATACTGACATGAGTATACGACAGCCGAGAGAACTACAGAATTAGTCGTGTGAATGGTAGCGAGAGAGGATAAGGATAGGAGGCATAGACCTGAGTCAGGCACAATCTTACCTACAATGTCTAACAAATTTCATTTTGAGCATACTTAAAGGCAAGAATAGAGTTTGTTTTTTATTATTTAATCATTCTATTTAATTACACATTCAAATTTTTTTTTTTTAATTAGATGAGTCGAGAAACATCACAGCACTCGGGGCATTCCCATCCGTCCTCATCTTCAACAACTAGCGAAGAGACCCAAATTTTAATTAGATCATATTATGTATTTAAAATCACTCAGCGTGCCATTTAAAATAGCTCAACGTGCCACTATTGGCACGCGTGCCGTAGATTGGAGACACCTGATCTTCATTCTAGTTTAAACTAGAAGCGACACACAAATACGTATATTGCACAGCGGGGGGTGGTTGTCTTCGTTTTTATTTTCTATGTAGTGCATTTAGCAATGCAAAAGAGACAGCCGAACTAATTCTGAAAGATTTAACTGACAAGTAAGCATAGGCCATCAGAAACAAACATTCACACGAAGCTATTTTGGATTTGGATTGTGAACAGGCTCTCAATTACAGCAACACACGAAACCGACTTCTTTTGTAGGCATCACTATAGTATGTTTACTTTTGTCTGCCCCAATATAAAATTCCATATCTCAGTAACCAACTGAGGGAAAATGATGAAATTTAGCATATAACCTTATCATTATGTCCACCCAACCAAAAGAAAAATGTGTTCTGGATAATTGATCGTGAATGAAGGCATTCATTTCTGGACAGACTATAGAACAACAGCCAACGAGAAGTGGAAGAAGAATGTAAATTCCTGGTGTGACACTGTCCGTGTTCATGGCGTTAAACTCTCAACTAATTAACCCTGAATGTACAGTCAAAGCAAACCCTCGGTCTTCGCATTAACCTTATCAGTTTTAACGCTACAAATACAAACAATGTATGGGTAAATGGGAATATTCTTAAACAAGTGAATCGGTACAACTATCTCGAAACAGTCATAACATCTGACGGGAGGTGCCTTGAAGAGATTAGAACAAGAATTGCTATGCTAAGGTTGCCTTCTGTAAGATGGAAAACAAAATACCAATAAAAAGATGTCAATTGCAACGAGAAAAAGCGTGTTGATATGCTACAATGAACCTGTACTTTTGTGTGGATGTGAAACGTGGACAATGAGCAGGCAAGCTGAACAACATTTAATGACAGTGGAAACATGGTTTCTGAGGAAAATGCAAAGCATACCGTGGGCAGACAGAAAAATCAATGAGCAAGTCCTACAAGAAGCAGATGAAAACCGTAAACTGATTAGAGAAATTAGAAGTAGATAGTCACAAGTTTTGTGGGCACATTATGATCAGAAATAAACTAGAGAACATGGTGACAACTGGCAAGATTGAGGGAAACAAAATAAGGAGAAGGCAGAGAGGTAATAATCTGGATGGCTTGGCCACATGGTATGGTCAAGACAAGAACACGGAGTTGATCCACGACTCTGATGATCGTGTGAGATGGCAACACATGACCGCCCACGCTTATCGACATGGTACGTGATGATGACATATAATGGTGCTTTTAAAGTCAAAAATACGGCATAAATTGGACATTATAACCATTAAGTCTTTACAAGACAGGTGTAACTATGCTTGGCTGTCCATTTGTAACTTGGACGGGTATATCAGACCTGAAGATTTCACTGGTGACAGCGCCAGCTAGCCATTTCAAAGCTGCAGTGATTGCCTCCACATCCTTGTTAGCGCACTTTATAGGGAGCTGCGTTGATCATACCATGAGCGTCAGTCGGAGACGAGGGTTTGTCGCCTGCGTTCGTCGTCTCGCTAAGTGAGGAAAAGGCGGGCCACCCATTCCTCCGTGCATTCAGAGCCTACACAATGAGCCGCACCTATCACATCACATGGTGAAGGCAGCCTTTTGCAAGATGCAAAACATACTGACCAATAAAAAGATGTCAATTGCTACGAGAAAACGAGTGTTGAGGTCTGTGTTTTTGTATGGATGTGAAGCGCGAGTAAATTAGCAAAGAAGCTGAAAAACATCTGATGGCTGTGGAAATGTGGTTTCTGAGAAAAATGCAAAGAATACCAAGGACAGACAGAAAAACCAATGACCAAGTCCTACAAGAAACAAATGAATCTCGTAAACTGATTAAAGAAATTAGACGTAGACAGTCAACATTTTTGGGCATGTTATGAGATGAAATAAATTGGAGAACTTGGTGACAACTGGCAAGATCGAGGGGAAGAGAACAATGGGAAGACAGAGAAGTAAATATCTGGATGGCCCTGCCACGTTGTATGGTCGAGACGTGAACACTGAGCTGATCCACGACTCTGGTGATCGAGTGAAATGGCCCACGCTTATCGGCATGGCACATGACGGATGGATGGATGGATGGATGATGATGGATGGATGGATGACATCACAGACACAGCAGGTCCTTTAGGATTTACCTGGTTTTAGATATTCCCGAACCTCCCTTTTCCCTTTCACACCTTTTAGTGGGTTACACGGAAGGTTTACTGTTTCTAACTCTTTACGGTACAATAAATATATTCAGACAGCATTACATTATACATGTTTATAAACGCACGATCAAACGAAAATGATATTACAATCGTATCACGCTTGATTACTCTTAGTCGATTGGCGGCATTTTCGTTTTATATTTGTCGCTAACTAAATCCATATAAGGCGGGCGAATATTGTTAATAGAAATGTTACTAATGTCTTTTTAGGTGTCGACGTGGTCGTCAGGATAAGAGAGCTCGCCCTTAAACTTCCTGGTCGCTGATGGTGAGTTAGTCCGTTCAAGCCCTACACTGGCATTAAGCTTGACCTAACTGTTAACTTCTCGTTCAGAAAGCAATGGCAAACCACCGAACGTACAATTGTCTAGTACATCAACGTGGGGCTTATCGCAATGTACTGTAAGGACATGCAAATGTACGCCTTTAAAGACGCTGTGCATGAAAATAGACGAGGCAAAAGACTAGCGAAAGTTGGCGTCATCCGATGACCAGAGCGACGTTCTGACAACGATCCCACTACATGATGACTGATGATTATGTTACAACCGTGGAATATTACTACTTATACGATAGTGCACGTCAGGCTGCTCATTCCTATGGCATCCTAGTTAAAATTAGTAGCATGTCAGTTACAGAACATCGAAATCAACGGCAGCCAATTGTATTTGTTTTCTATTTTCTAGGGCAATGGAAAGGAAAGGTCATCAATGAACATCACAGTAAACGGGGAGATACTAGAACAAGTATCAGGTTTCTCCTATCTTGGACATATAGTAACAGATGATGGCAAAAGGCATGAAATCAGTATTAACATCTAGAGAGATTAACAACGCATTACAAATGAGAATTGTCAAATGCTACGCATATTCAACGCTACTGTATGGCGTGGAAGCCTGGACATTGAACAAATAAATAGAAAGTCGAATATAGGCCCTGTAGATGTGGATATACAGACGAATATGTCGTATTTCATTAAAACAAAAACAATCAAATGCAGATTTTCTAGAAAAACTGGGGATCCAGAGAGAGTTGATAAAAGAAATAAGGAGGAAGCAAGTGAAATATTTCGGCTACATTAAAAGACACGATATTCTTATAAAAACTATACTGGATGGCAAGGTTGAGGGTAAGCGAGCAAGAGGTAGACAACGATACAAGTGGGAAGATAACATCAAGAAATGGATGAACATCAGTCTGACATAATGTACAGTCAGAGCGAGAAACACTGTTGGGGATCCATTGCAGCCAACCTTCATTGTGGAGACGGCACCGATTGATTGACTGATTTCCTGGGCAATTCTAAGTTCAGTTGTTTGCTTTCGGAAAGGCCGACGCTCATATTATTGTGAAAAGTAACGCAGTCTGCTCCCAAATTACCTGCAGGTGACTTCCAACCGGGTATGCCAGGATTGAGAAACTGCATTCACTGGCCCTATGCCAGAGACGCTGACACATCATCATAAATATCTGGACTATGTTTTAAGGCCCATAATTTCTTGACCAAACAGCATAAGATGGGCGATGTGGTCGTCGTCTTATTCTCCCAAGCCAGCCGCCGTACCATCCACAAAACCAGCGGGATTTGAACTCAGGGCCATCGGAATGTACCAGTCTCCACGTTACAGCTAGTCCTTTACACACTTTTTATTATCATCTGTGGGAGCCTGTCGGTCTGGTGGTCGTGGGTTCGAATTTGAATCGAATTCAGATTTTTTAACTTGACCCCGGCTCCTATGCGGACCCAACGTAAAATGGGTTCCAGGAAATGTCTCATGCAATATATGCGGTCGGGTGGTATTGATCACATCAGCCCTAGAGCAGTGCTTCTCAACCGCTGGGGAATCCCGGGGGGGGGGGGGGGGGGGGATTATTTCAAGATGGCGTTAATAGAAGAGCCGATTACTTGATATTGTTTTTACCTCCATACTTTACGGTTCTGTACTTCTCGCCCTTCTGAAATTCATTTCATAACGTAAGTAGACACGCAAACCACGTTTTATGTAGACGTCTAGACTTGTTCTAGTATGTGTTATAAAATATAGCTTCCATTTATACGTATACTGTGTAGGGGCGGAATTTATAGGGAGGAAATACGAAAGGGGTGGGGGATGTTATTCTGAACATATGGTGAAGGGGTGCATGGGCCAAAAAAAGGTTGAGAACCACTGCCCTAGAGTACCAACTGGTCTTTAAGAACACGGCAGGTAAAAGTAAATAACGTGTGTAGACTCCCAAGACCTAGTGGACACATGGTGATTGACCCATTTCTTTCTAGTCCAATCAGCCGTCCATGGGTGATGTCATCAACATCACGACGGCCGCTTTCACTTCCCAAGACATGCTCTGGTACACATTTTAGGCGGGATCGACCTGGGAGAGTACGAACCAATTCAGCCAGGTGCAGCAGCGGTTCGGTGGCGGTAGCGGAACTATTTCTCCTGTCCAAAAAGAACTTCAAAGCCTTATCTCCCAAGGCCTCAATTTCTTCCCACGTACTGTCTGTTTCTTTCCTTTCTTCTTGTAAAGTAGTTCACCCTCAACTTCTGCAGCAAGTACTGGTGGACCTTCACCATTATCTTGAATATTTGCATCCGATCTCTTATCAACAAATAGTTCGTGTTATTATTATGTCCATCTATTAATTATGTTATTATGTGTCCCACTAACAATGCGCCAAGCTTAGTTTGTAAACTTCCAGTGATGCTTCGAGTTTTTCTACCAGTTTACATATTTATTCGTTGGTATTTGGGATGCCTTTCCAATGATGTGTCCCAATCATCGTGCATTATTGATTCAGCGATATTCCTTTAGCCTCTTTGCATTTGTTTACTATGTCTGTATATTATATCTTGCTTTTACTTTCGCTTTCACCCATCATCTGCATGTGCCATACATTTTTTTTTGGGCTCTATTGTACTGATTCATGCAAGATATCCCATTGGTTTTGGGAGGTCGGCATGGCTAAATGAATGAGCGCTCGTTCTTAAACTTCCGGTGTACTGTCGCCGAGGTAGCGGTTTCAAGTCGTATACGGTCAGTTGGAGTAAAATGTTGACTTCTCGCCCTTGACTCCGAGATGTTAATAACATATACATCAGAAGTCAGAGTTTACATAAGAGCTGTCTTTGTATCCTAGCCTCATTCAAACCATTTAGATTACTCGTATTGGCTGTCAAGGGAATGTTCTGCCACCACTGTATCTATCGTTTTATGTCGTTACTTCTGACTTGCTGCTGTCAAGAATATGTGTGTGTGCGCGCATGTGTGTTTGTGAGTGAGTGAGTGAGTGAGTGAGCGAGTGAGTGGGTGAGTGAGTGAGAGTGAGTGAGTGAGTCACGGGACTTCGTCAGATATGACAATAGACGGTACTACCTGCTTTCTGTTAGCGCCGAATGTTGGGCAGCGTTCACCAAGCCGGACACCCCACATTGTGCCAAGGGCTTTGGTCGAGGACATGTATTTAGAAGGGTACGAGTCTTATTTATCCTAGTGCGAGGAAATGAAACCTAAAGACTAAATATCATTGCAGGCCAGACCAGGCCCAAGTCTTGATCGTCAATGGTCTAAGATCGAAGCTTCAACAAGCGGACAGCCAGAATATTGCTCTGCCGATCCGACATGTTTTGCAGCTTCTCTTGTTCCAGATGTATTGGTGTTACCTTTCCTCTGTAGTAAAGTATGCAAGCCGAGAAACGGATCGTGCATGGGCAACACATGGTCTCTATAATTCAGCCCAGGCGTTGTACTATGAAGAGGTATAAATAAATAACTCCATCCCTGCTCTACGTCATGGGTTATGGTTTTTATGCCTTTTTTTTAAGCAAAATACATTAAACTGTAGTCGATAAGACGGTAAGTCTAGTTTAGTTTAGTTTAGTCGATGGATCAACATCACGGCACACGAGTACAACCCGTAAGTGCTCCGTTTTCCTCCTAACTCAAATCTAAGTCAGGAGAAACTCAACTCAGTGCACGAACTCCGTAGCACCGGCGAGGATCCTGAAAATAGTTTGGGTAGATTTTTTAATCTCCAGGGGAAATTTTCTTACTAGAAGTCCACGTGAAAAATTCCCGGTCATCACCAAGGCTTGAACCCGGGACCTCCAGCACTCGAGGCGGACACCATACCTCGAGACCACGCAGTCCCCCCCCCCCCCCCACCCCCGACGGTAAGTCAATGATATATATATATATATATATATATATATATATATATATATATATATATATATATATATATATATATATATATATATATATAATGTAAGCCGAGAGTAGAAAAGAATCATTTAAGTCAATTAAATTCACAGTCACGCAACGCAGAAGCCCAAGACGATAAACTATACATACTATGTCAGACGAACAACTGGTGACGCAAACAGGAAATTACTTGAGACTGCTTCAGATCAATAAATTATTCATAGCCGCAGGTCGGAATGGTTTTTAAAAAAGCCTTATGGATATTTTCAAAAACAGCACATGTTGCATGCATATTTATGCAAATGAACACGTCTGGTGGCTGCAAGGGCGTTAACATATGAAAGTATCACCCAGTAGGTGGTGTGGCGGCTAACAGGTAACAAAGAGTTGTGGGTCTTGAAGTGAATGGGTTGGGTAGACAATTTTGTCTATTGTTCAAGTGCTTGTTTGCTTGGGAAATAATTTGTTTGGGAAATAATGTTGATAAATGACACACTATCTTAGGAAGAGTTTTGGAGATCGGTTGCAGATTTCTAAACAACTGTTCAAAGAAGGAATCTCTCTTTCTAACTAGCCAGTTAACTGATTAATTGCCACGGGCTTATTATCGCCGAAATGTTGTCATCGCGTTAAAGACAATATGAATGAATCACCCAAAAAACGAGAAGTAGACTGTGAGCTTTACTAAAACACGACTACAAGAGACACATTGGACGTTGCGGCCAAAGCCTTCGTCAGCACCGGACAAAATATAAACCGACACAAACCTACTAGAAACACACTATGACAATATTAAACTAATTACAGGCACTTATCTGAATCCCTAGACAATATGTCTGTTTGCATATTAACAACTTTTAAGTCATAACTGTGACACACCCCTACTTCTACATTTTTGCCATCCATTTTTGTTTGGTCCAAACCTACTTTTGTTTGGCACTGAATTTGTTATGGTGTTAATTTCATTGCTGGATAATTGGTGTATAAGTTTGGTGGTTAGTTAGTTATGTTAACATACGACGTAGCTAGCCATCAAACCAACACATTAACTAACTAGCAAGCCACAACACTAAAACGCTAACTAGCAAACCATCACATCAATACAATAAACAACTAACTAGCCAGCCACCAAACTTACACACCAACTAGCTAGCCACAAACCAACACAATAAGTAGCTAATTACCAAACTTACACACTAATTATATAGGCACAAAACTTACACACTAATTAGATAGCCACCACACTAACTTGTTAGCCACCAAACTTACACACTAACTATCTAGCTATCAAACTACCATACCAACTAGCTAGCTAGCCACCAAGATAACAAATTCACTGCCATGAATCAATTTACCGGCTCAATTGAACTACTTTAGACTGCCAAAAGCCATTAATTCGGCTTAGTGTTGACAATGCGTTATTTGTTTCATTTCTTTTATTTTTCGCAATTTTTAGTGCCCAGTAAATTAAAATGTATACATGCAAAAGATTGATTGATTGATTGATTTAGGAACCGACATCACAGCATTCGGGGCATTCCCATAAGCACTCTGTCCCCATCCTCAGCAGCCAGCGAAGAGTTCCAACGCCAATAGTACCAGTAGTAATCTGATTATATGTCCGTCTCGCCTTTCCTCTGAGCCTCGAGCGTCTGCCAGATACCCTCGTCACTCCTAGCTGTCTCATTCTTGCCAGACCATGGTGAACCATTTGCTCTTCCCAGGTGTACACGTGCTCCCACAAGGCCGCAACCACGTCTGCCTTGTCATGCATCAATACTCCACCAAGGTTTGCAGCGCCAGCCAATCTGTCCGACTTATCATTCCCCAACACATACAAAAGATATGCCGTTCGAGCAATATCAGACAAAACATGCCGAAACAGACGAATCGATTGTGAAAGTGGTTTGTTTTTATAATTTCAGAAATGTCAACACCCTCTGGTTCTTGACCTCACATATGTACATTAGATTATAGTTTTAAACAATTGTAGATTATAGTTATTCTGATTTAAAGGGCTTTGTGAAAGATTCTAAACTGTTAGCACGTGGTTAATGTGGCTATTCAGTTCTTAATTATTAATAATATTATTTAGCAGACAGTCATAATGGAAAACAAAATTGAAAGTGAAAGTTAGTCCAAAACAATGTTTTCCCGTAGTGAATTTGAATAACAAAGACACAAACAATAGATTGCACGATTTATTGCCTGGCATATTTCGCTGCATCTCGTCAGGTACATACTGCAGAAATCACACAACTTACGTGAAATTAACTAGATAAATCCTTCAAGTTGAAATATACACATATTCGCACAGTAATGTCACTTATCTACCACGGTAATTTTAAGCTGACTAACATGTCTTTCTGTTTACACAATTCTGGCTTAGATGCCAGGCCATTTACATTGGTCGAACGGAGAGACAGCTTAACAAACGGGTGTCAGAACACATACCTCAATGGGTCAACAAGATACAACACACAGGGAGATGCTAGCCGCGTGGGGCCGACACACCGGAAGCTCCCGGCGTCTTCAATCGGCAGGCACATTGTCGACAGTGGCCATTTTGTTGACAGAGACACTGCATTTTGCGTGTTGTTTAACACATAAAATACTCGCTTGTTAAAATTTGCAGAAGCAATTATGATCTATCAACGCAAGCCTGAAAGTTAGTCATCATATGAGGGCACATGTCGAAATATGCTTGCTCTAATGGGCCAAACTTGTGCCCCAAAGTTTGCTTTGCAGCCTATCACAAATAAGCTTAGCAGTATTGGATATAACAATAAACATAAATGTGTATATATTAATTGTCAATCTATTGAGAACAAATCTGCCAAGTTGTTTTTTCCTGATTTTCATAATTTTGTGTGAAAATGACGTGCTTCAAAATATGCAGTTATAATTATTTTTGGATAGTTTTAAGGGGCAATCATTATGATACTGGTGAAGAAAAGTGGTGTGTTTTTGGTGGTAGATTTAACAGGATTATCGTCAAAGGATGCGAAAAAAATGCCTGGTAAGTGGACATTTCTAATAATTGTCACCCCTTTAATTTAAATTGTTGTTACAAAATATATCATTATTATTATTATTATTATATTTCTAACCTCTCATATAATTATCAATACTGGCAAGTTCCTTGTGCAATCTCATTTAATCTTATATATAACACAATTATCTGCAACAAATTAACCCATTTTTACATCATTATTGTGACACACCCCAACTTCCTATATTCTGCCATCAATCTTTGTTTAGTCCACACCACTTTTTGTTTGGCAGTGAATCAGTTAACTAGAAATCCACCTAACTTGCACACCAATATAGCTAGTCATCAAACTAACACATTAACCAGTTAGCCACCAAACTGACACACTAACTAATTAGCAAACCACCAAATTAACACACTACCTAGGTAGCTAGCCGTCAAACCACCATAGATAGTAACTAGCTAGCTAGACACCAAACTAACATATTAACCAGTTGGTTTGTAAGTTTGGTGGCTAGCTAGTTAGTTAGTGTGTAGTACTGAGTATTGTGGCTAGCTAGTTAATTAATGTCCTAGTTGGTTTTGGAGCTTGAAGAGAGGGAATGACAGCTCTACAACACAGTCCCCATGAAGACAGTACTTTGGTCCTGGGCCAGAGAAAATTCTACACAAACCTCTCTTCGATAGATGCAGGCCTTTTCCACAACTCAGGCAACCTTAACTGATTCAATGCCAAACAAAAAGTAGGTTTGGACCACACATGAATCAAATTAATAAGTTTCCGTTCACAGAACACTGAAAGTGCTGAAGATACCTAGAAACTAAACAAATAACATGATTACCCTAGTAATGGTGATATGGCGTCCTTCTGTCCAAATGGGAGGTCACATTTGGCAATATATTATCCTTTGGCACTGAATCATTTAACTCTAACACTTCAGATTTATGAGTTAAAACTCAGTCTCCCAGAGGATTCACAACCAAGCAACCAACTAATCAGGTAACCAGACGTGTACAATGTGTACATAAGTGCACATGTCTTCTTCAGCCTTTCTTATCTCTGTGTAGCTCGGGCCCACAATTAACCCATACTAAATCTTTCTATCCTTTGCTGTCTCCTCCTGCTCCTTCCTTGTCCTTCCTGTATTATTCATCTCTATAATTCTCTTCTCCGTGTGTTTTTAGATATCCCGCTATTTCTTTCCTACAGATTCCTGAGGAGAGATTTTCTTTCTTGTTATACTATTAACAAGTTTTCTCAGTGTGTGTCCTATCCATCACTAGTATCTTTCCTCATCTCTTGATTCAATAGCATTTGTATAGTTCACTCCATGAGCTCAATCAACAATGGTGATTCTGTCATACAACTTTAGTCATCCCATTCTGTGCAAGGACCTGTTAGTGAATGTTTATAATTTATAAGTTATTATTTTAGGCACAGACCCAAGGAACCCAAGACAACCTAGTATAGCTTAGGACATTATTGACAGGACAGGGAGACAGGTTAGCTACAGGGACTGTAGTGTACCGAGAGGGGTCACCGCTGTTTACGTCAAGAGCAGGTGAGCCTGTACCTGGGGCTAGAAGCGTGTCCAATGTGCCATGCCAGGCGCACCAGATTCACGGGGGCATGACAACCCGTGATACGGAAGAGCGAAGCCAATTTAGTCAGACGGGTAAAGACTAGCGACATGGACGGATGTAGAGTTGTGGTGGTTGTGAATCCCGAATGTGTAGTTTAATAGCACGATTGAATGAGCCTGTACATACGATTGCAATGCGATGGCGAGTCTGAATAACGAGTGCACGTTTGTATTTAACTAATTCATTGTGCATATAATGAGAGTGTGATAAGAATTATTATGATTAATGTTAACGATTCCGACAGTGAGTGTGGAATCGAATTGTTACATACCTATTAAACACAATCTCTGCGAGATAGTGCAGTATACGTTATTCAGCAAATTGTATTATATTGAAACGACCAATCATGTGAGTGCTTATTGTGTGAGTGCAAACATCTATCTCTGCCTTGGACTGTCCAGTTAAAATCCTTATAAGAGAGTGAGTCCATGACAATTCTGTCATACAACTTTAGTCATTCCATTCTGTGCAAGGACCTGTTAGTGAATGTTTATAGTTTATAAGTGATTATTTTAGGTGTTTTCCTTGTTTCTTACCCATACATCAGTACTAATTTAACACCAGAGTTAAACACTCTTCGCTTGATGAAACAATCTTCCACAAGAAATCAAAGACACCACCAATCACAACCTATTTGAACACTATCTCAGTTCAGAATACATGCCGTCTTAAAGAAGAAAACAATAATAAGCATAATTATCTCATAGAACAACTAGTATAATAAACATTCCCCTGTGTACATTACATCTACCTTAGGTACCTATAATTGCCATGTCAAAATCAGTTTAGTGAGTCGATGTATTATTGATTCCTGCACATTTTACTGCAAATTGTTTCTGTTGTTGTCTAAGATTAGCTTCATAAGTGATGAATGAATGAAATAATGTATGAAAGCAGAGAGATATGTAGAGAAGAATGTCAGACAGACCTGTGAGCCCAAGTCTTAACCCTTTGAGAACAAAGTGTGTTTATTCATTCTAGATTTTATTTCTTTTGAATTCCAGAAATGTCATGGTGCTATAAACGCTCCTCTTACTTGTGTTTTTCAATTCTAATGTTAATATCTTGATATGTTCCCCCAACTTAGTCAACTACCTAGATATGTGCATGATTCCAATGCTTCAAGGGTGTTTCACCAAAGAAAATTGGGTTATAATTTATCTGATTTATTGTCATTATTTTTGTCTTTCCCCCTTTCAATTTTTAGACCAAATTGTGACTTCTCATCAAGTGTATTTAATTTCTTGCGTGCGACTTTGTGTGTAGAATAGAAAGGTAATGTCATCAGCAAAGTCAAGATCATCAAGATGCATTATCTGAGTCCACTGAATTCTATTTCTGGTGGTAGCTATTGTTGTCTTCATAATCCAGTCTATAGTCAGTAAGAATAACAAACCTGACAAAAGGCTGTTGCACTCAGTATCCCAGACTCTGCTAAATAATGTGTGCAGCAATTCACTTGCAGTGTTTCTTCATTAACAGCTTCTGCTGGGATACAATCTGGACCAGCAGCTTTTTCATCCTTCATGAGTTTTTATAATTTCTTCTTTGGATGGTTTCTCACAGTTGATATCCAGCTGCACTTCCACAGGATGAATATTTGGGGGATCTTTTGGGACTGGTATTTTCAGAAGTTCCACACAGTATATGGCACATTTGTTTATATGATCTGAAATCTTGGTTGAACTTTCCCATTTCTATTTTTGATAAGTACACTTGGTTGGTTATATTATCCTGCTAGTTTCTGGTGGTATTGTAAAGGTCTCTGAGGATTCCCTCTGCTGCGACTACTTGTGTCTCTCATGTTAGACCATCTAAATGGGGTCCTTTATCTGCACTTATCTACTTTCTCACTTTTGTGTCAGCTTCTGTTTTTTTTTAATGGGCTCTGACTTCAGTGGGAGTTATGGTAATGTAAGACTAAAACAACTGGTCTTCATTTGTTCGACCCCCCCTCAAGGTGAAATATTTCTTTTAATCTGACCCAGGCTTCAAGTTTACCCAGGCTCCAGGTTGGCCCTGCCTACAACAGGTACCATAAAATGTCTTGGGAAGTACAAGCAACTGGCATGATATTGACATCATCCATCGCGTGCTGACTGGTCTATACAAGTATTTGCTAAAGTTAGTTGCATATATTTTACTGGACGTTGCAGTCAACCCCAGCATTTTTGGGCTGTTTGTGATTTCTTAGCAAATTTACGTTCAATAGTTTGCATTGCTTTCTAAACGGCCAGCACTCATACCATTATATGAAAACCAACATAAGGTGGTCTGCTGCCAAACTGCGCGCAGCTGTGTTTTGAACACATGGTATGTAGGACTGCGAGTTGCGGACATAACCCCTTCCCCACAGAGCCTAGCACCATATATTCAATATGTGTGTAAAGGGGCACTTTACCTCCTACAACAATGTCACTGCCTCAAAACTGAAATAAGTAAATACATAAACATATACAGACATATATCAACATGAGACAATTTACTTGCCTGAAGTCCAGCATTGACATATTGGATGGGAAGTGCTTCAAATACTTGCCCAGCTTGAGTCTCTTGAGATAATCAATAAATGCTATGTGCTCTAAATTTTCTGATGATGACCGACCTAGGTTCAGAACTTTCGGAGAGCACAGAGATATTTTCCTGTGGGGGCGAAGTGCCCGGTCAACTGACGTAACAATACGCAGCTGTCTGTTCACTGGAGTAGCAATCAATTGATCTCCTGGAATACGAGCTTCAGCGTCATCGCTAAACTCCATGCTCTCCCGCAACTTCCCATCGACAGAAGTGTCATCACTGAGATCATCAGCACCGTGGAACTTGTCCATTCCAAAACTAGAACGAGTACTTCCTGGGGAAAAGTCTGAAGACGATACTGAATGCATATCTTCAGAGTCATCTAAGTTATTTTCTTTGGAGAGATTTCCTCTTGACAGATATGAAATTCCACAGAATGTCTGTCTTCTTGATCTTGCTGGTGTTGATGTTAAAGAACCCTCACCTGATGACAATCGTACCCTGCCAAAGGAAAAGCGAATTTCTGGTGAACTGCTACATTCAGGTGAAGAGATTGATTCAGTTCCAGACAGATTAAGCCTCAAACTAGGCAACGAAGAGCTTTCCTTTGGCATTTCAGATACCCTTTGGCCACTGCTACCTCTGACCAGTTGAAATGAGACAGGGGTATTCTTGTTGACATTAGAACTCGTTGTTTCATCCTCAGAATTTGAGTCTATGGATAATGTGAATTTGACTAAAGGTTTCTTGATTGTATGATCTTTACCCACACCGGCTGTGGAGATGTTACCTCTGGATAACATTTTGTCATTAAGCTGTTCAGTGGTAACATGATGGATGTTATGCTTTTTGTTACCCACAGATGATTTAGAATTAAATTCATCCATAATTGTAGACTTGTCTACCGTGGCATTATTCCCACCAGTTAATTAAAATAATCTCAAACGCCTTCGTTATTATGATTCAAGTAGATTATCATTGTATGCTTTTCATTTTTCTCCATGTTCTTTCTTCATGTTCATTTGAAGTACCACTTGAAGAATTTGATTTTCTTGAAGCGCACATTTCAGCCCTGAATGTCATGTTTTCAACATTTGGTCGTGGATGTCAGCAATGAAATCCAAAACCATAATTCTGGGGAAGAGAATAAAACTACATGTACAGTCAGATTTCTTTTTTATATTAACATGTTGTGAGGTTACTATTTTATTCCCAGAAATATCAGAAAACTTTCTGGCACCCATATGGCAATGTTGGTTAAATTCCTCAGCCATACTGGTCAGAAAATATTCTGGCACCCATGTCACAATGTGGGTTCAGTTCCTGAGCTATTGTGGTCAGAAACGATTAAAGCCACCACTTCTGAGGATTCAGCCTTCCTCTTCTTATTCTTCTTCCTCTTGCAGTCGCATCTTTGTTGATTACACTATTCTCATGATGAACTTGACCATTTATTTGTTATTTCCTTATTAGCTAACACAAATCCAAATCTATTCTTTAACAGTACAACTTGATCATTGGAAACGTCATATTGTAAATAAAGCAGTTCGAATGATGTTTTGTATTACAAACACAATTAGTTAAAGATGCAGTTTTAAATTATAAATAAAATTAATAGTGTGTAGCCGTAAATAAAATATTGACGTCAAGTTTTATATTATAAACGAAATAAGATTAAGTTTCTTAGTATTATCAATGAAACAGCTCATGTGAAGTTATAAATAATATTAAAATTTGATGTTGTATCTCTTTTTCCTCTTCTTCTGTTTTTCATCACCCAATGGAGCACACCCTTTCAACCAACTCACATCAAGCTCTTTGTAAACTTGTTTCTGATTGGTTGGATTTTGTAACCATAGTTTTCTATGAGATGAGGTAGCCAATGTCATGCTAACCCTCTGTAGTCACCTCATATGAATGCACAGTAAATTACAGTGTAACTACATTTTGCTTCCCTAAGGAGTGCCTGTATCACATAAATGGTGATATTTCATTTTGCTAATAAAATAAAGATGAGTTGAGTCAAGAACATTACAGCACTTGGGAATTCCTATACACACTCTGTCCTTATCTTTAAAAACCAGCGAAGAGTCCCATTACTAATGGTCATATTAATATACTAATAAAGTAATACTAATGAAATAGTTCAGATGAAGTGTTTCTAATGTTATTTTGTGTGTGTTATTTTTTTTTTTTTTTCGCCCGTGTGTTGCCGGGACCCATATGGGGGAGCAAAGAATAGTAACACTGTTGCCTACCATGCACGTCGTAAGAGGCGACTGAGGGGGCTATGGTTCCGTCGCCCTGCTACTGAGTGAGTGCGTGGCGTGACACTGTGAGCTGTGAATTTTGCATGGAATGCTTTTACATCTGTTCGCAGTTTGTAGCGTGAACTGCATGTTCGGAACGATGGCGGCCGGCTGTTGCTGGATTGACTGGTTTGCCTTTTCGGTTCACGAATGCATTTTTCAGGAGACTCCTGGGAGTCGTCGCTGAAGCTACTGAGTTCATGCTTTGTGCGGCGCTTTCCGCGGGTTGCCCTGTGGAAAGAGACAGAGCCATATGGGATAAAACCCGGGTCAATGAGGTCTTTCTGGTGACTGCCGTTTCCATCGACAATGAACTGTATTTCTCGTGGAGGACTTTTGTGTTGGCATTCTGGCGGCGGCATTATGCACAGTGTACCTGTGCGGGCTGTTGGCTTGCCAATACTCCCGTCTATTCCATTGTTCATATAGGGCAGTGAGGAGCATTTTGTGTGATATTCACTGGCACAGGAATGGAGTATAATGGGGACGACCCGTTGCCGTGAAGTTGGAACCGCGACTAACTAACTAACTATTTTTTTTTATCAATAAAACAATAGAAGCTACTTTTATTCTGTCAATGCTATGTTAATATGAAAATGTGTTGTAAATATAAGTTATTGTTAAGTTTATGCTGTAAATGGTTAATTTGACATGTTAATTGAAATGTACATAAAATAGTTCATGTGAATGCCCATTTATAAAAAGGTATCATTGTCTGCATGTATATACAGTATTTAACGAAATTTTCTATAGCAACATTTCACTTCATCTACTCTAATTCAAACTTAATACTTTTTATCATGAATATTAATATTATTCTACACTGTTTGTTGGTGTCAATAATATAAATAACATTTATGTTTGTTACTTTGAATATTCACCCGTGTTTTTCCAGGGCCCCAAATTGGAAGAGACAAAATAGTCAGACGTTAGACCTCATGGGCATGTCATAAAAGGCAAATAGTGAGGGTCGGTCTAAGACTGGCTATTTCATACCATAGAAAACATAATCAGGGAATATCGAACCAACCATGAACTGACCTACAAAGGACCTGACATTCATGGTTGTGGGCCTACTACACTAGGAGTCTCCAGATCAGAAGAACGACTTTGGATATGTATATTATGAAGGTATTATCAGATACTGTCATCTAACACTGACTTCACAGAGCAGAAGACAACTCTGTATATTTAGATTATGAAGGTACTGACATAAATGGTCATCTATCACTGACTTCACAGAGCAGAAGATGACTTTGTATATTTAGATTATGAAGGTACTGCCATAAATGGTAATCTAACATTGACTTCACAGAGCAGAAGATGACTTTGTATATTTATATTATGAAGGTATTGTCAGAAATGGTCATCTATCACTGACTTCACAGAGCAGAAGATGACTTTGTATATTTATATTAATTATTATGAAGGTATTGTCAGACATTGTCATCTATCCTTGACTTCACTGCACTCAGGACATGTCCTTATGTGCTCCGTCTTCTGCAGAAGGTGTCAAAGAACATGAACATTTAGGTCCAGACACCAATTCTCCTTGGCCAAAGGCTTGCAAATGCGGTTCGTGAGACGCATACCAGGCTTCGAAACTCAGCTGTGACCGATTTGGCAGCTGTGTTATAACATGCTGGTGTGGAAGCCGGTCGTTCAGAAAGCAATGGCAAACTACTTAACGTAAACTTGCCAAGACATCAACAACAGCAGTGCTGGTGTTGACAATGATGTCCTGTAAATAGGATATATGCAAAACAAAAAAAAAGACACCAATTGGTTATGCATGCCTCTGTTTCCTTCTATAACCATGATCTTCTAGCTAGTTGCAAAGTGGATTCCTGGTTTCATTAGTCAGAGAGTAGGAAGTCACAGATTTGTGTTTCATTGTGTAAGAGGTGATCATTCATAAACATATCATGCCTGCCTTACTCAACGGTGGGCTAGTTTCCCCTTAGAGGCCAGCGCCGCCAGCCATCTAATCCTTTCATGTCCACTGGACAGTCACTTCAGCTCTTGTAGGTGTAACAACTAAGTGTGTCAACCATTCATGCCAGAAGTATTCATAAAATATTCCTGTGTGCTAATGTACAATCTTTGACTAATATACAAGAGAAGGCTTTCATGGATTAGTCACATCTAAGACATTAAAACCACCAAAAAGAGTACTGGGTTTAGAAAGCAAAATACTGTATAAAATGGGAGTGTATAGATAGGGAGAAAATATTTATTAAGCAGGCATGAACTGGGGTATGGTATCAATTCAATGTGCACACTTGGATTTAAAGAGAGCAACACAAGAAGTCCAAAAAGGAATTGAAAAGGGGGTTCTTTACTGCCGCGTTATTGTTACTGGAGTCCAAATAAAAACACAAGTATAACAGTATAACATAACAGAGGAATTGGAAAAACATAGAGATTCAGGCGACTGTTTCTACTGAAGTCCTTATCGCAGGAACAACAAACACAAACCTCGGCTACTTCTTCAATGTGGAGACAAGTTATCCTTTGTTCATCTGATCTCATCTCATCATGTTTCTCTTGTACCTTGCGGTGTCGAGGTGAAGTATAAACATTGTGAGAGTGCCCAATTATGGGCTTCATATATCGATATTCCCATTGACTCTGTTATTCCCTCAGTCCAACATTTGCGTGGTCGGCCTCTTCCTCTGTTTCCATCTGGTCTGTACATCAATGCTTGTTGTGGTATGCTGTTGACTGGTAACCTGCTTGCATGGCCAAACCATTTGACTTGCTGCTTTCTAATAAAATCTAGTGCTGCTTTAACCCCCACTTTAGTCCTGATTTCTTCATTTCTGATCTTATCTCTTCTTTTTACGTTGAGTATTTTTTTCAGGAACCTCATTTCTGTTGTGATTTTTCTTTTCTCTTTTTCTGTCATTGTCCAGGTTTGGCATTGGTAGCATAGAGTTGGTAGGAAGATTGTATTGTAAAGTGCTTTCTTAGCAGCTATTGATACATGTTTGTTCTTTAGTACTGGTGCCATTTGTCCAATGAGTTGATTTGCCTTATTGCATCTATTTTCGATCTCGTCTTCTGATCTGCCATTTGATGATATTATACTTCCTAGGTACTTGAAACTCTTTACTTGTTTCAAGAGATGTTCGTTTAGGTGAATTGTTGTTGTTTGTTCTTCTTTGTTTTTATCTGTACTGTATTTTATTGTTTTGTTTTGAGTCGTTCCGCTGATGAAGACTTCGGTTGCGACCTGGCTGTATATAATATATGTATGTGTTTTTTCCATTTGTCAGACTTCTTAGTTCGTACTCATATGTTGTTTTTATTCGAACTACAGCACAAGGCAGTTGTACAGACAACCAATAAACTAAAGAACAGAATAATCAAGCTTTACAACCAACCAAAGACCTTACATGCGTGGCGCTAATCTTTTAGAACAACTAAGAGATAGAATAAACGGAACGATTATCAACACCGTAATCAGAATAAATGAAATTAATAATTAAATTATCAACAGTAAACACGAAATGAAAATAAAACTGCCATATCATTTCTTTCTTAGACAGAAAGAAAGTGTACAACAACACACGATAGGATAGTAATTTAATTAATTATTATTAGTAATAATAGTAGCTATTTCAGAATTATCGCCCTTTTTTTAAGCTCTTCACTTTTTTTTGTGTAATTTTGCGAACTTTTTCCTGCGTCCTCGAACGATCACTTCCGGTTTGACATGGACTGCTAAAAGAACAAAAAAAACGAAAGCAGTGTGGTACGATCAAAGGGGAAGTTATTCTCATATATTTAGAAGTGGTTCTGCAAGCTAGCCGCCAAAATATTACACCATAAAAACGATTTATGTGGATTCTATTAGGTTCTTTTCACGATTAGTAAGGTAATTTGTCTTATAACTCGTGACTATGAAAGATTAATTCATTTTTTCGTGCATATTTGAATCCCCCGTTCAATTTTACATAAATATGAAGAGTTTCAACATTGCAGGTGTTTGCACACGATCAGGACAAAATATTTCGTGACACCGCCTTGATAAGACAAAATTCAAGATGGCGGCGCCCATACCATACAATAGTACTAAACTTTAGCGGACCTATATTTATTTATTAAATTAGAACTGGTAATTTAAGTACTAACATTAAACAGAATACAAGTGTCATGTGTAGCAGTAATGTATCTGTGTACTTGCATAATATTTCAACAGTTTACATGACTGAAAATAATTTTGAAAGCCAGTTTTCAGACCCTTCTGTAAACTTGTAAGGTGTTACAGTTTAGTAAGGAGTACTTTTTTTCTAAGCTGCGCTACAGCACTTAATTATTTACATTTAAATGCAGTACTGTAAAATAAGTTATATGTTATAAATAAGTTAGTATTTAATTATTAATTGCTGACAATTAGATACAGAACAGTGTGCTGTAATTACTGTAATTGTAGAGCAGAAGTAGAAATAGAAATCAATTTTTAGTGAACAGTTAATTATTTAATATTTTAATTTTTTTATTATTTAATATCTTAATAATTAATTAACTGCTGCTTAATTTGTGCAACAGTCACAAACTTAGTTACTTACATTAATGTTTATAATATTTAATCAACAAAAGAAAGCTGTCGCAATGCAGTTAGTACATTAAGAATAAGACAATATGATACATTTTCATGAATTGTTCTTTCACTAACGACGAACATTCCACATGACATTTAATTAATATAATAAATATGCAGCTATTTTTAACTAGCAATTAGGTCACAGCACATCATAACAAAAAGTCTTATAAGTCAAGTGCATCTTTGTCAGAGACTCTGAGACTCTTGTGCTTTATACGATGCTTTCGCCAGGCCGCTGTGTGGAAAGAGACTGAGCAAACCTGGTGCAATGAAGTTGATCCTCTCATTCCTCTCGACATTCTATCAAAAGAGGAATATTACCTTTACTTTCCTGTTACAAATCATAAGTAGAAACCCCATTTTAAAATATTCTCTGTATATGCAAATACTAATAATAATCATCATCAAGTGCCGGCTGGCGTAGGCGTTCATGGCTTTCCACAAATCTCGGTCTTTGGTGTTCTGGATCCTAATACTAAATTATATTATACACCTGCGTTATACACCTGAGAGAAGTGAGGAGTCTCGTTCATGCCAACGAACCAGGCATGCTAATACAGGAAAGTACTCTTACTAATAATTTAATATATTAAAAAAATTAGTTGTGAAACACAAAAAGCAATTAACCAAAGAATGGCCATCACGTGTGACACTCTTTCTTTAACCATTTCCTGTGACATTCAAGATTCTGATTGTCACACCTTTGCCACAGCCTGTGTCAATTTGATAAAACAATTCAGATGCACACCTTCCTGTGGTGAGTTTCTATAAATTTGAATAACGAAGACACAAACAATAGATTGCGCGATTTATTGCCTGGCATATTTCGCTGCATCTCGTCAGGTACATACTGCAGAAATCTGAAAATATAAAAAAGATAAAATTACACAAGAGTAATGAAGCTTACATAAAAGAATAACAAAAAACAAATGCCTACACAAAATACAATAAATAATCACGGAGAAGACCCTCCAGTGACTACATTGTTAATTACGTCACGACACATCCTATAAAAAAATAAAAAATACCCCAAGTTAGGCCTTGCCGTCCCGGACGCAATGATATATGGCACAATGTTGTCGATTTAAAAATAAACAAGCCACGGTAATAGAAGGCAAATATTAATCAATTGGCGGCCATTTTAAATTGTTAATTAGGTCACTGCACATCCTATAAAAAAAATAAAAAATACCCCAAGTTAGGCCTTGCCGTCCCGGACGCAATGATATATGGCACAATGTTGTCGATTTAAAAATAAACAAGCCACGGTAATAGAAGGCAAATATTAATCAATTGGCGGCCATTTTAAATTGTTAATTAGGTCACTGCACATCCTATAAAAAAAATAAAAAATACCCCAAGTTAGGCCTTGCCGTCCCGGACGCAATGATATATGGCACAATGTTGTCGATTTAAAAATAAACAAGCCACGGTAATAGAAGGCAAATATTAATCAATTGGCGGCCATTTTAAATTGTTAATTAGGTCACTGCACATCCTATAAAAAAAATAAAAAATACCCCAAGTTAGGCCTTGCCGTCCCGGACGCAATGATATATGGCACAATGTTGTCGATTTAAAAATAAACAAGCCACGGTAATAGAAGGCAAATATTAATCAATTGGCGGCCATTTTAAATTGTTAATTAGGTCACTGCACATCCTATAAAAAAAATAAAAAATACCCCAAGTTAGGCCTTGCCGTCCCGGACGCAATGATATATGGCACAATGTTGTCGATTTAAAAATAAACAAGCCACGGTAATAGAAGGCAGAATTTCTCAAGTTTCCAATCTTAGGGCCGCGATAAATCCTGACTTATCAGTTAATTCATCATTGGACATCCTGTTATTAAATTACGTCACCATATAATTCATAACTCCGCTTAGAATCAACGTACAGTCTTCGTTGAGATACCGTTGGATTCGTCTTGTCAAGCTCTATCTAACTGGTATGATTTCATAAGTAAAAACCCAAATTTTAAATATTGACCAAAATAGCTAATAATAGTAATAGTATTTATGAATAATATAATAATCTGTTAACACTAAACCTAACAAGATCCCTAAAAGAACACGGAAATACTCTGAAAAACAACACATACAGCTGAACTACCTACCTCTTTCCTCTACATGTCGCCACGGTACAGACACACACCCTTTAAGGTTGAATAAGCACAGCAGCTTGAAACAGCAGCAGACGCCGTCCCTTCCATCTTCCAAGTCTGCGGATCACTTGGCCAGGTACTAGACACGGAGTGCTGTCAACATTGATATATTAACATAAGATTATGGTTGCTAGTCTTGCTGGCTTCTTCTTCTTCGCACACCAGATGCTTAACATGAATATATAAAGAGAAAGCAACAGTTACATTGAGCTTGTTGAGATCTCAGTAGAATTTGTTTTAAAATGGAGAGGGTGTAGACCAAACTATTTGGAGGCTTGTCTTTTAGTACGAAAAAGTGTAAACTGTAAAGCTACAAATTATGTCACATTCAATCTGTTTCTATTTTATGACATGGGTGATAAGTTAATCTTATTTATTGTTAGTTTTCCCTTCCTCTAACAAAAACACAAGCTAAGTACCTAATTTACTATTCAATATCGTCTATCAGCAAAAAACAGAGACCACTGAAATAATAATAGTAGTAGTCGTAGCAGCAGCAGCAGCAGCAGCAGCAGTAGTAGTAGTAGTAGTAGTAGTAGTAGTAGTAGTAGTAGTAGTAGTAGTAGTAGTAGTAGTAGTAGTAGTAGTGATTGTCGTGGTCGTGGAGGTGATGGTGATGGTGGTCGTAGTAGTAATAGCATCAGCAGTAGTACTAGTAGTAATATTAGTCGTAGTATTATCAGTGGTAGTTGTGATCGTGATGGTGGTAGCAGTAGAAGTAGTAATAATGGTGGTAATTGAGTATTGGTCCATGACGAAGTGGTCAAGGCGTCTGTCTCGCCCTCCGAAGGCTGTGGGTTCGATTCCCTGCTACATCTTTTGGTTCCAAAGTGCAATTTTCTCGGAGATTTCTGGAGGTCGTCGCTGGAGCTATGGAGTTCGTGCTTTGTGCGATGTTTTCGGCAGGCTGCCTTGCAAAAAGAGACCGAGCAATATGGGATAAAACCCGGTGCAATTAAGTCGATCCTCTCTACTTTTAAGACTTTTTTAAGCAGTACCAGTAGTAGTAGAAGTGGTTGTGGTTGTGATGGTTATGATGATAGTAGTAGTGGTCGTGGTGGTGATGGTGGTCATAGTAGTAATAGCATCAGCAGTAGTGAGTGAGTGGCACCTCGCCGTCTTTACAGGCGAAAGTATGCAGACTGGAATTAGGCCAGAATTCCATCACACACTGCCTGGGCATGGATTCAGAGAACATGTGTTGCCCATGCAGCATGATCCCTCTCTCGGCCTTGCCTTGTTTACTCCATAGGAAAGGATAACCAGTACGTCTGGAACCAGGTAGGCTGCAGACGCTGGCTGCTCAGCATCAACCCTCCAAGAGCCGGAGGTGAGTCTCACCTCCTAAGCAGGAGGTGAGTGGTGACCAGACCCTCACATCCGTGGGACTTGACTTAGAGGCGTTCAGCCATATCCCGCAGCTGAGAGTCATACATCAAGTGTCTGGACATGTATGAACGTGCACACCTGTCATTCGTAAGTGTCTGGACCAATGTATGTGTACTACTGTCAAGACTCCCCGCCTGACTCTGTGCGGATCCCGCGACCAGCGAGAATAGGCCCGCCGGAGATATTGCTCGTCTGTTGCGATCAAATCTCCCCACCTGACACTGTGTGGATCCCGAGACCAGCGAGAATAGGGCTGCCGGAGATATTGTTCGTCTGTTCAACAAACAAATCTCTGCTTGACTAAATAAATAAAGAAACGATAAAAGTAGTGGTATTTCAATATCAGCAGTAGTACTAATAGTAATATTAATCTTAGTAATAGCAGTAGCAAAGGCGGTTGTGGTGGTGATGGTGGTAGCAGTAGTAGTAGTAATAATGATGGTAATTGAATATTGGTAGCAATACCAGTAGTATTAGTAATTGTTGTGATGGTGGTGGTGATTGCGGCAATGATAGTAATAATGGCAGTAATAGGGTAGTGGTAGCAGTAGTAGTAGGAATGGTTTTGGCGGCGGCGGTGGTGGTGGTGGTGGTGGTGGTGGTGGTGGTGGTGGTGGTGGTGGTGGTGGTGGTGGTGGTGGTAGTAGTAGTAGTAGTAGTAGTAGCAATCAGTAATCGATTTTGTTGTTGTGGTGGTGGTGGTGGTAGTAGTAGTAGTAGTAGTAGTAGTAGTAGTAGTAGTAGTAGTAGTAGCAGTAGTAGTAGTAGTAGTAGTAGTAGTAGTAGTAGTAGTAGTAGCAGTAGCAGCAGCAGCAGTAGTAGTAGTAGTAGTAGTGGTGGTGGTGGTGGTGGTGGTGGTAGTAGTAGTAGTAGTAGTAGTAGTGGTGGTGGTGGTGGTGGTGGTAGTAGTAGTAGTAGTAGTAGTAGTAGTAGTAGTAGCACCAGCAGTAGCAGTAGTAGTAGCAGCAGTAATCGATTTTGTGGTGGTGGTGGTTGTGGTGGTGGTAGTAGTAGTACTAGTAGTAGTAGTAGGTGGTGGTGGTGGTGGTGGTGGTAGGTAGTAGTAGTAGTAGTAGTAGTAGTAGTAGTAGTAGTAGTAGTAGTAGTAGTAGTAGTAGCAGTAGCAGTAGTAGTAGCAGCAGTAATCGATTTTGTGGTGGTGGTGGTTGTGGTGATGGTAGCAGTAGTACTAGTAGTAGTAGGTGGTGGTGGTAGTAGTAGTAGTAGTAGTAGTAGTAGTAGTAGTAGTAGTAGTAGTAGTAGTAGTAGTAGTAGTAGTAGTAGTAGTAGTAGTAGTAGTAGTAGTAGCTAGTAGCAGTAGCAGTAGCAGCAGTAATCGATTTTGTGGTGGTGGTGGTTGTGGTGGTGGTGGTAGGTAGTAGTAGTAGTAGTAGTAGTAGTAGTAGTAGTAGTAGTAGTAGTAGTAGTAGTAGTAGTAGTAGTAGTAGTAGTAGTAGTAGTAGTAGTAGTAGTAGTAGTAGTAGTAGTAGTAGTAGTAGTAGTAGTAGTAGTAGTAGTAGTAGTAGTAGTAGTAGTTGTTGTTGTTGTGGGTGATGTGATTCTCTACACAGATGGTTCGGTGTCAAGAGGTGAGAAAAGTGGCTGGGGGTTCATAGCCAAAGCCAATGGTCGACGTTTGGGGCTGGAGAGCCTGGCATATGATACCACAACATCCAGCTTAAGAATGGAGGTGGAGGCGGTCACTGCGGCTCTCCGCTGGATGGAGAATACGACACACACACACATCGTGATTGTAACTGACTCAGAAAGCATGCTGACGAGGGTGAGGACGGGCAGGCTTCGTGCGGAGTGGCTCGCTTCGCTTCGGAGGTCACGGGTGACAAGCATCGCCTGGACCTTTTCTCCGGGGCGTGCCGGTGTGCTGGGAAATGAACAGGCGGGCAGATTGGCTGGCTCTGCAGAACTTGGTGGAGTATTGATACATGACAAGGCAGACGTGGTTGCGGCCTTGTGGGGGCACGTGCACACCTCGTAGGAGCAATTGGATTACCATGGTCTGGCAAGAATGAGACAGCGAGGAGTGACGGGGGGATCTGGCCGACGCTCAACGCTCATATGAAAGGCGAGACGGACTTATAATCAGATTGCTACTGGTACTATTAGTGTTGGAACTCTTCGCTGGCTGCTGAGGATGGGGGCGGAGCACTTATGGGAATGCCCCGAATGCTGTGATGTCGATTCCTAAATCAATCAATTAATCAATCAATCAGGCTTTCATATGGCTGGAATCACAGCATTATACCAACGTGTGTGTACTAAGTGATTCAATGAGCATGGATTCAGTATGTCGAAGCTGGAGCTGTACGCAGACAGTGGACTGAGTCGCTGCGGAAGTCTGTTGTCCGTAAAGTCACCTTCATCTTCATCCCGGGACATGCGGGAGTCGAGGGAAATGAACGGGCTGATAAATTGGCTGGCTCTGCACCCCCTGTAGATGGCCAGCCCATGGATCGTGCCGATGTTATTAACGCCCTTAAAGATATGGCGAGAACAGAAGACTTTGACGTCAGTGAATCCACATCGCTGTCCAGGATGAAAGACTTGGGAGTAAGAATCGGCACGGCCAAGCGCGAGAGGTCATCATCAAGTGCCCTGCCAGCTGGCGTAGGCGTTCATGGCTCTCCACAGATCTCGGTCTTTGGTTTTCTGGATCACCTCTGCTGCTGATATTTCTCCTTGCCACCGTCTCAATCCATCCATCCAGCATCATTTCTCTTGGTCTGCCTATGCCTCTCTTCCCCTCGATCTTTCCAGTTGTTACGATGTTCTCCAATGCCTCTCTTCTCATCACGTGACCGAAGAAAGATGTTTGTCTCTGTCTTATTGTTGTATATAATGTTCTAGTTTCATTAGCCTGTTTCAGGCAGTCGTCGTTAGTTACTCTGGCAGTCCAAGGAATTCTCAACATTAGTCTCAGGAACCACATCTCTGTTGCTTCTAATTTCTTCTTAATTTGTTCATTTACATTCCAAGATTCACTGCCATACAGCAAAACTGGTTCTACATAGCATTTCAGCACTCTCTTTCTTACATTCAGTGATAGTGACTTATTGCATAAGATACTCTTCATTTTCTGAAATGCGGCCTTTGCCTGCCCTATTCTGCTCTTAATCTATGTTGTACATCTTCCATCTGATGTTATAAATTCCCCTAGGTATCTAAAATTATCCACTTGGTTAAGAATTTTTCCTTCTATTACTATGTCACATTTTGGTGTCACCATTTTCTTTGATATCACTATTGTCACTGTTTTCTTGATATTCAAGGAGAGTCCTTTCCTTGCACTCTCTGTTACTACAGTGTCCAACAATTGTTGTAGGTCTGTTGATTTATCTGCCACCAATACTGTATCATCTGCATAGCGTATACTATTTATATTATAACCCCCAACTAGTATTCCTGGCATCTCTTTGATCTCTCTCATTATTACTTCGCTATATAGGGAGAAGAGATCTGGTGACAAGACACATCCCTGTCGTACTCCTAGCTTTATGTGTTCGTAACTACCCTCTTTATTTCCAATTTTAATTGCTGCTACTTGGTTCCAGTAAATATTCTTTATTATTCTTAAATCTTTCCCATCAATGTTGATATCTTCCAACATTTTAATCAGCTTCATCATGTTTTACTTTATCAAATGCCTTAGTATAATCTATGAAGCATAAATATATGTCTTTCTGTTTCTCTATTGACCTTTCTATTAGTGTCCGTAATGTATATATTGCATTGTTTGTGCCCTTTCCCTCCACAAATCCATACTGTTCTTCTCTAATTTCCATTTTTATTTTCTTTCTGGTTCTTCTCATTATGATTCTGAGCAGAAGCTTAGTGATATGGTTTATGAGGTTAATTGTACGAAAATCTTCACATTCAATTGCTCCTGGTCTTTTTGGTATAGCTATAAATACAGATTTCAGCATATCACTGGGTAAATATACACTGCTGTAAATATCATTTAACATTTTGGTTAATATATCTACTCCAAATTCTCCCAATACTTCTAATTCTTCCATTGTGATTTCATCTGGTCCAGCCGATTTTCCTTTCTTCATATATTTCATAGCGTCAGCGACTTCTTCTTTTAGAATAGGTGGACCTTCTTAGTTACTTTCTTCTGTTAATTCTTCCCTTTCCCCATCATATAATTCTCTTATATACTCATTCCACCTCTTCATTATAGCACCTTCCTCCAATAATATCTTTCCTGTTTTTGATTTCAAACACCCTGTATTTATTCTTATTTTTCTTCGCGTGAGCTCACTAATTTGTCTGTGCATATTTTTTGTATCTTTAATGGCATTTAATTCAATTTTTTTTTTTTTTTGCACTGCTCATTTAACCAACTTTCTTTTGCCTTCCAACATTTATCTTTTATTTCTTTATTTATCATAGCGTATTCTTGTTTGTTATTTTTACTCTGTTTCCTTTTGTCCATCAGCATTAAGATTTCTTCATTCATCCATTTTTTCTTAGCTATTTGACTTCTCTCCGGTAATATTTCTTTGCTAGTTTGATGAATGGAGTCCCTTAGCATTTTCCATTGTTCATTTATACTCTGTATTTTAGCTATTGCATTGTACCTATTTTTCACAGTCACTATGTATTGTTCTTGAATTTCTTTATCTACTTTCAGAACCTCTTTATTAAGTCTCATGTTCCTAACCATTTTTTACCCTCTCTTTAATCTTACTTTTATTTGTCCACATAGTGGTACATGATCACTAGTACAGTCGGCGCCAGGCATTGTTTTTACATTAATTAGAGCATTTCTAAATCTTTTATTAATTAGTATGTAGTCAATTTGGTTGCGTATTTTCTGATCAGGGCTTTTCCATGTGTATAGTCGTCTTTTATGGTGTTTAAAATATGTGTTTCCAATTATCATATCATTGATATTTGCCGACTCTATTAGCTTTTCCCCTCTTTCATTTCTTGTACCTAAACCATAATTCCCCACTACATTCTCCATTTTCCCCTTTCTTACTTTTGCATTAAAATCTACAAGTATTATTTTTATTTCCTATGATCCAATGTGAGCCATCGCCATTTCTATTTCGTCGTAAAAGTGTTGTATTTCTTCATCACTACTGCTTGTTGTTGGTGCATATACTTGTATAATATTTATATCTATCGGTTTGCCTTTGATTTTGAACAAAATAACTCTATCTGAAATACATTAGTATGCATTAAGTGACTTGGCTGTTTCTTCGTCAAGTATTATTCCTACACCTTTTTCATGTGTATCCCCTCCAGAATAAATTATTGTGTGGTTGTCAGCTATAATTTTGCCCGATCCCTTCCATCTCATCTCACTAACGCCTAGTATATTCATATTCATGCTATCCATTTCTCTTAGAACATTGTTCAACTTTCCTAGCTCATTTAATGTCCTAACATTCCATGTTCCTACTCTAAATTTATTAATTTTATTTATGATTTTGCCATCAGTAGCTGGATGACGGTCTGGTGTCACCTGTGGCTCATGACTGTCCCTACAGGACGAGGATGTCCTAAGACAGTCATTAACGTCGTTCACTAACTCTGATATGTGTTTTGCCATGAAGTCTTGGGAAGATAATGTGGTGGTTTCCCCTTACCTTCCACATCCACATGGTGTTCTTTTACCTCTACCTTTAACAGCCATTTCTGACTGTAAGGACAAGTGAGTGCCCTGCTCTGCTCAGCTGCAGTGTTGTCCACTTATTCCGGTGGATACTCGGTCCCCAGAGCTGTGTTAGCCACACCATGTGTAATTGTATATGTTATGTAAATTTAATCCTGTTTGTCAAAAGCCATAATTAAGATGATAATATTGTTCTGAACTAATATTTTAAAAAATACCCACACACAAAACTACAAAAAAAAAAATCACAATCACCCACGGAGAAATTGAAAACATCACAAACTGTGAACATCTTGGCTCCACAATCAACAACCATGGGGACTGTTCACAAGAAGTCAGGCATAAACTGGCCATAGCCATACAGGGATAAACAATAATAAGAGCCTATGGCACAACACCAGCAAACACATGCAAATAAACTGTGTTAGAACAAGCACAGAGCTTGACATCTGACAATCGTTACATGGGTTGTCAAGGCTTTCTTTTCTCAAAGTGATTTTGATTTTTTTTAAAAATTGTGTTGGCGTATACCACAATTTACGTATAGACATACACAAACACACAATTTTAAATATTTGCAGACAGTAGTAGACAGTAGTTGCTGTAGTGCTGTAGTAGCCATAGTCGCAACTGTAGTAGTAGCAGTTGTAAAGGTAAAAAGTGAAGTATCCTGCTTTTCCATTTCTTTAGGCACTGAGTATATGGTAAAAGAAAACGCCACAGTTTTGTAAAACAATTGGCACTCAATGGGTGATGTGGTCAATAGCGCACACTTCACCTTTACTTTCCAGAACAATTCATGGTGCTTAGTTTCGGCTGAGTCAACCCGGGAGCAATAGTGGGGACTCAATTACATGATCTACGGGCTAACCATTCGCTATCAAGCTCTCGACACTTGGTAAGCGATTTTTAAGGGGAAACAATTACCTCTTTTTCACGGGAACATAATATTCTCCCCCGATGGTGTTTCCACCTTGTCGTGGTGGGGGAGCTTGAGTTTCTCAATGACCCCGAGAGATATGCCGGGTAGCGTAGCTACCAGCAGGGCTTCCCTAGCCGGACAGGTCAAAGGGTAGAGAACAGACAAAGAGAAACACCCTGGTCCTCCAGGTTGGGGGTTAAAGCGTGGGGTTAACATCCCCACCTTTTTAAAAACTATTTTGTTACGAAACAGATACATAAGTTTCGGACTGACTTATTTGGACAACGACCTTCGGAACGTTAAAGGACTCTTGAGATTTGGAACATGGAATGTACGGACACTATATCGAGCTGGAGCGGCCGAAGGACTAACCCGGGAGCTGGTTGAATATCAAATGGATATAACAGCAATTCAAGAAATAAGGTGGCCAGGAGAGGCTACTTTAGATCAAAATGGAATGATTGTAATATATGGAAGAAACACCCAAAATAAACACGAATTAGGAACAGGTTTTGTCATCAAAAAAGAGTTATGGGGAAAAGTTCTAAACTTTAAAGCTGTTAATGACAGAATTAGTAAATTACGAATAAAAGGTAAATGGAAAAATATAACGATGATTAATGTACACGCACCTACTGAAGAGAAAGAAGATGACGTTAAAGAAGACTTTTATAATGATTTGGAAGATGTCATAGAAGAAACCCCCAAACAGGACATCCTGATTGTGCTGGGAGACTTCAATGCAAAAATAGGTAGAGAGCAAGCTCGTAAAAAAGTGGCCGGTATGGAAAGCCTACATACAACTTCAAATGATAATGGATGGAGAGTGATCAACCAGGCAGAAGCCAAAGGACTGCAGATTAGCAGTACCAGACTACAAAGAAAGGATATACACAAACAAACTTGGAAATCATGTGACAAGAGAACCCATAATCAAATAGATCACATTTTAATTAACAACAGAAATGCATCAAACATACAACAAGTTAGAAATTATAGAGGAGCTGAGTGCCACAGCGACCACTTCCTCGATGGAGGAAAATTTAAAATAAAACTTAAGAGAGCTTTCTATACTAAATTACAAAGATTACACCAACATATAACAGAGACAAACTACAAGAAATTACAGTCAAAGAGAAATTTACAGATGAAATAAAATGTAAACTTGAAACTCTGCAAAACCCTTTGGAGGAAAGCATTGACCAAACTTGGTTGAACATCAAGAATACAATTCATTCTACCGCAGAAGGATGTCTCGGTGTGTTAACCACGCATAGAAAGAACAGATGGTTCAATCAAAAATGTGAAGAAGCAGTCATTAGGAAAAAGAATGCTAGACATTTATGGTTAAATGACATCAACAACATCCAAAAGGAAGAGCAATATAGAAATGAATGTAAAGAGCCTACAAAAATAGTTCGACAGCAGAAGCGAGAATATATAAGTAATATAATTAAAGATATGGAAACTAATCACTAGAAAAACGAATCTAGAAAGTTTTTTAAAGAACTGAAGTCAATGAAACGAGGGCACCAACACAACACATATGGTTTAAAAGACAAAAATGGGAATATGATAAATACCAATGAGGAAATGTGCAACACATGGAAAGAATATTTTGTTGTATTACTAAATTGTGAAGCTCCAAGCAACACTTTTCCACATGAAGAGGTTCTAACGTGTGAACCACAAATTGAAGAACCTGCATTTTAAGAAATCCTGTATGTAATCACACGACTTAAAAACAATAAGGCAACTGAGGCTGATGGAATTGCTGCTGAATTTATAAAGGCGGGTGGCCATGCATTAAATCAAAAGCTATACGAACTGATAATAAAAATCTGGAGGACAGAAGAATTACCCCATGACTGGAAAGAGTCATTATTGATACCTATCTTTAAGAAAGGAGACAAGCTCCAATGTGAAAATTATAGAGGACTAGCTGACCCGGCCCGGCTTCGCCCAGGCCCTGGCGGGGATCTATCTATCTATCTATCTATCTATCTATCTATCTATCTATCTATCTATCTATCTATCTGTCTATCTATCTATCTATCTATCTATCTATCTATCTATTTACCTAATTACCTACCTACCTACCTACCTACCTGTCTGTCTGTCTGTCTGTCTGTCTGTCTGTCTGTCTGTCTGTCTGTCTGTCTATCTATCTATCTATAGCCAAGGGACTTAACTTAAGAAATAGCAATGCTACTAGAAGTTATGTCCCTTGATATAATTTTTCTTATGTTAAGTCATGTAATTACAATATTAAATTTTAGTAAGTAAATAGCTGATTATTCACTAAAAAACTATGACAGTTGGTTGCACGGGAATGAAAAGAAAACATGTAGACAATTTCATCTCAATCGGATGGACCGTTCGCGAACGCATAAAGAACAGACAGACAGACAGACAGACAGACAGACAGGTAGGCAGGCAGGCAGGCACCCACCCACCCACCCACCCACCTAGCCAGCCAGCCAGCCAGCCACCCACCCACCCACCCACAGACAGACAGACAGACAGACAGACAGACAGACAGACAGACAGACAGGCAGGCAGGCAGGCAGGCAGGCAGGCAGGCAGACAGACAGACAGACAGACAGACAGACAGACAGACAGACAGAACGAACGAACGAACGAACGAACGAACAGACTTTATTTTCAAAGGGTAACAAATTGGACACGCAGGCCCGTCTTACATTCGGCCCTTCCAATCACTCATCTTTCTTTCATCAACAGTGCATAGGAAAAAAACATTGTCACGTGAATTTTGTAAACATAAACAATGCATATTACTTTGACCTTTTTATTAGTGTCCGTAATGTATAATATTGCATTGTTTGTGCCCTTTCCCTCCACAAATCCATACTGTTCTTCTACTAATTTCCATTATTTATTTTTCTTTCTGGTTCTTCCTCATTATGATTCTGAGCAGAAGCTTAGGTGATATGGTTTATGAGGTTAATTGTACGAAAATCTTCACATTCAATTGCTCTGGTCTTTTTGGTATAGCTATAAATACAGATTTCAGCATATCACTGGGTAAATATACACTGCTGTAAATATCATTTCAACATTTTGGTTAATATATCTACTCCAAATTCTCCCAATACTTCTAATTCTTCATTGTGATTTCATCTGGCCCAGCTGCTTTTCCTTTCTTCATATGTTTCATAGCGTCAGCGACTTCTTCTTTTAGAATAGGTGGACCTTCTAAGTTACTTTCTTCTGTTAATTCTTCCCTTTCCCCATCATATAATTCTCTTATATACTTCATTCCAACTCTTCATTATAGCACCTTCCTCCAATAATATCTTTCCTGTTTTGATTTCAAACACTCCTGTATTTATTCTTATTTTTCTTCCGTGAGCTCACTGATTTGTCTGTGCATATTTTTTGTATCTTTAATGGCATTTAATTCAATTTTTTTGTTTTTGCACTGCTCGTTAACCAACTTTTCTTTTGCCTTCCACATTTATCTTTTATTTCTTTATTTATCATAGCGTATTCTGTTTGTTCATTTTTACTCTGTTTCCTTTTGTCCATCAGCATTAAGATTTCTTCATTCATCCATTTTTTTCTTAGCTATTTGGACTTCTCTCCGGTAATATTTCTTTGCTAGTTTGATGAATGGAGTCCCTTAACATTTTCCATTGTTCATTTATACTCTGTATTTTAGCTATTGCATTGTACCTATTTTTCACAGTCACTATGTATTGTTCTTGAATTTCTTTATCTACTTTCAGAACCTCTTTATTAAGTCTCATGTTCCTAACCATTTTTTCCCTCTCTTTAATCTTACTTTTATTTGTCCACATAGTGGTACATTGATCACTATTACAGTCGGCACAGGCATTGTTTTTACATTAATTAGAGCATTTCTAAATCTTTATTAATTAGTGAGTAGTCAAGTTGGGTTGCGTATTTCTGAATCAGGGCTTTTACTGTGTATAGTCCGTCTTTCTATGGTCGTTTAAAATACAGTGTTTCCAATTATCATATCATTGATATTTGCCGACTCTATTAGCTTTTCCCCTCTTTCATTTCTTGTACCTAAACCATAATTCCCCACTACATTCTCCATTTTCCCTTTCTTACTTTTGCATTAAAATCTACAAGTATATTTTTATTGTGTCCTATGATCCAATGTGTTGAGCCATCGCCCATTTCGTATTTTCGTCGTAAAAGTGTTGGATTTCTTCATCACTACTGCTTGTTGTTGGTGCATATACTTGTAGTAATATTTATATCTTAATCGTTTTGCCTTTGATTTTGAACAAAATAGACTCTATCATGAACATACATTACGTTATGCATTAAGTGACTTGGCTGTTCTCGTTCGTCAAGTATTGTATTCTACACCTTTTGTCATGTGTATCCCTCCAGAATAAATTATTGTGTGGTTGTCATCTATAATTTTGCCCGATCCCCTTCCATCTCATCTCACTAACGCCTAGTATATTCATATTCATGCTATCCATTTCTCTTAGAACATTGTTCAACTTTCCTAGCTCATTAATGTCCTAATTTCCATGTTCCTACTCTAAATTTATTAATTTTATTTATGATTTTGCCATCAGTAGCTGGATGACGGTCTGGTGTCACCTGTGTGCTCATGACTGTCCCTACAGGACGAGGATGTCTGAGACAGTCATTAACGTCGTACACTAACTCTGATATGTGTTTTGGCCATGAAGTCTTGGAAGATAATGTGGTGGTTTCCCCTTACCTTTCCACATCCACATGGTGTTCTTTTACCTCTACCTTTAACAGCCATTTCTGACTGTAAGGACAAGTGAGTGCCCTGCTCTGCTCAGCTGCAGTGTTGTCCACTTATTCCGGTGGATACTCGGTCCCCAGAGCTGTGTTAGCCACACATGTGTAATTGTATATGTTATGTAAATTTAATCCTGTTTGTCAAAAGCCATTAATTAAGATGATAATATTGTTCTGAACTAATATTTTTAAAAATACCCACACACAAAACTACAAAAAAAAAAAATCACAATCACCCACGGAGAAATTGAAAACATCACAAACTGTGAACATCTTGGCTCCACAATCAACAACCATGGGGACTGTTCACAAGAAGTCAGTGCATAAACTGGCCATAGCCATACAGGGATAAAACAATAATAAGAGCCTATGGCACAACACCAGCAAACACATGCAAATAAACTGTGTGTAGAACAAGCACAGAGCTTGACATCTGACAATCGTTACATGGTTGTCAAGGCTTTCTTTTCTCAAAGTGATTTTATTTTTTTTTCAAAAATTGTGTTGGCGTATACACAATTTACGTATAGACATACACAAACACACATTTTAAATATTTGCAGGACAGTAGTAGACAGTAGTTGCTGTAGTGCTGTAGTAGCCATAGTCGCAACTGTAGTAGTAGCAGTGTAAAGGTAAAAAGTGAAGTATCCCTGCTTTTCCATTTCTTTAGGCACTGAGTATATGGTAAAGAAACGCCACAGTTTTGTAAAACAATTGGCACTCAATGGGTGATGTGGTCAATAGCGCACACTTCACCTTTACTTTCCAGAACAATTCATGGTGCTTAGTTTCGGCTGAGTCAACCTCGGGAGCAATAGTGGGGACTCAATTACATGATCTACGGGCTAACCATTCGCTATCAAGCTCTCGACACTTGTAAGCGATTTTTAAGGGGAAACAATTACCTCTTTTTCACGGAACATAATATTCTCCCCCGATGGTGTTTCCACCTTGTCGTGGTGGGGAGCTTGAGTTTTCTCAATGACCCCGAGAGATATGCCGGGTAGCGTAGCTACCAGCAGGGCTTCCCTAGCCGGACAGGTCCAAGGGTAGAGAACAGACAAAGAGAAACACCCTGGTCCTCCAGGTTGGGGGTTAAAGCGTGGGTTAACATCCCCACCTTTTTAAAAAACTATTTTGTTACGAAACATATACATAAGTTTCGGACTGACTTATTTGGACAACGACCTCGGAACGTTAAAGGACTCTTGAGATTTGGAACATGGAATGTACGGACACTATATCGAGCTGGAGCGGCCGAAGGACTAACCCGGGAGCTGGTTGAATATCAAATGGATATAACAGCAATTCAAGATAATAAGGTGGCCAGGAGAGGCTACTTTAGATCAAATGGAATGATTGTAAATATGGAAGAAACACCCAAAATAAACACGAATTAGGAACAGTTTTGTCATCAAAAAAGATTTATGGGGAAAAGTTCCTAAACTTTAAAGCTGTTAATGACAGAAGTAGTAAATTACGAATAAAAGGTAAATGGAAAAATATAACGATGATTAATGTCCACGCACCTACTGAAGAGAAAGAAGATGACGTTAAAGAAGACTTTTATAATGATTGGAAGATGTCATAGAAGAAACCCCCAAACAGACATCACCCTGATTGTGCTGGAGACTTCAATGCAAAAATAGGTAGAGAGCAAGCTCGTAAAAAGTGGCCGGTATGGAACAGCCTACATACAACTTCAAATGATAATGGATGGAGAGTGATCAACCAGGCAGAAGCCAAAGGACTGCCGATTAGCAGTACCAGACTACAAAAGAAGGATATACACAAACAAACTTGGAAATCATGTGACAAGAGAAGAACCCATAATCAAATAGATCACATTTTAATTAACAACAGAAATGCATCAAACATACAACAAGTTAGAAATTATAGAGGAGCTGAGTGCCACAGCGACCACTTCCTCGTTGGAGGCAAAATTTAAAATAAAACTTAAGAGAGCTTTCTATACTAAATTACAAAGATTACACCAACATATAACAGAGACAAACTACAAGAAATTACAGTCAAAGAGAAATTTACAGATGAAATAAAATGTAAACTTGAAACTCTGCAAAACCCTTTGGAGGAAAGCATTGACCAAACTTGGTTGAACATCAAGAATACAATTCATTCTACCGCAGAAGGATGTCTCGGTGTGTTAAACCACGCATAGAAAGAACAGATGGGTTCAATCAAAAATGTGAAGAAGCAGTCATTAGGAAAAAGAATGCTAGACATTTATGGTTAAATGACACAACAACATCCAAAAGGAAGAGCAATATAGAAATGAATGTAAGAGCCTACAAAATAGTTCGACAGCAGATAGCGAGAATATATAAGTAATATAATTAAAGATATGGAAACTATCACTAGAAAACGAATCTAGAAAGTTTTTAAAGAACTGAATTCAATGAAACGAGGGCACCAACACAACACATATGGTTTTAAAAACAAAAATGGGAATATGATAAATACCAATGAGGAAATGTGCAACACATGGAAAGAATATTTTGTTGTATTACTAAATTGTGAAGCTCCAAGCAACACTTTTCCACATGAAGAGGTTCTAACGTGTGAACCACAAATTGAAGAACCTGCATTTTAAGAAATCCTGTATGTATCACACGACTTAAAAACAATAAGGCAACTGAGGCTGATGGAATTGCTGCTGAATTTATAAAGGCGGGTGGCCATGCATTAAATCAAAAGCTATACGAACTGATATAAAAAATCTGGAGGACAGAAGAATTACCCATGACTGGAAGAGTCATTATTGATACCTATCTTTAAGAAAGGAGACAAGCTCCAATGTGAAAATTATAGAGGACTAGCTGACCCGGCCCGGCTTCGCCAGTCCCTGGCGGGATCTATCTATCTATCTATCTATCTATCTATCTATCTATCTTCTATCTATCTATCTATCTGTCTGTCTATCTATCTATCTATCTATCTATCTATCTATCTATCTATTTACCTAATTACCTACCTACCTACCTACCTACCTACCTGTCTGTCTGTCTGTCTGTCTGTCTGTCTGTCCGTCCGTCTGTCTGTCTGTCTATCTATCTATCTATAGCCAAGGGACTTAACTTAAGAAATAGCAATGCTACTAGAAGTTATGTCCCTTGATATAATTTTTCTTATGTTAAGTCATGTAATTACAATATTAAATTTTAGTAAGTAAATAGCTGATTATTCACTAAAAAACTATGACAGTTGGTTGCACGGGAATGACAAGAAAACATGTAGACAATTTCATCTCAATCGGATGGACCGTTCGCGAACGCATAAAGAACAACAGACAGACAGACAGACAGACAGACAGACAGGTAGGCAGGCAGGCAGGCCCCCACCCACCCACCCACCCTACCTAGCCAGCCAGCCAGCCAGCCACCCACCCACCCACCCACAGACAGACAGACAGACAGACAGACGACAGACAGGCAGGCAGCAGGCAGGCAGGCAGCAGACAGACAGACAGACAGACAGACCGACAGACAGAACGAACGAACGAACGAACGAACGAACAGACTTTATTTTCAAAGGGTAGCAAATTGGGCACGCAGGCCCGTCTTACATTCGGCCCTTCCAATCACTCATCTTTCTTTCATCAACAGTGCATAGGAAAAAAAACATTGTCACGTGAATTTTGTAAACATAAACAATGCATATTACTATGTTATGAGACACATCCACCACCCACGCACACATCCCCCATTCATTCCAACTCCCCCACCCAACCATACACACATACAATACATTCCCCCACCCATCCACCACATCCCTATACCTACACATCTCCCCGCCCACACACACCTCTCACCCACCACACATCCCATCCACCCACACCCGAAGCACACATACATTCAATAACCCACACATCCCCCACCTACACACATCTCCCCACCCACTCACATATCCTCTACCCGTCCCAGTTCCCACCAACAATCACTCATCCAATATCCTCCTCCACCCACACACCTCCAACCACTCAACCAAACACATATTCCTCAGCCACACACACATCTCCCCGTCAACTCACATATTCCGCACCTACCTACACACAAATTCCGCACTCACCCACATAATCTCCCATCTCCCCCAGCCCACTCACAGATCCCGAGCCCACACCTGCAAACATCCCCCACCATCTCCTAACCTGCAGACACTCACCCACCCACATATCCTCTACCCACCCATCCCCCAACCAACATCCCTTAACCACACACCCTTACTCATATACAATCACCCACCCACACATCCTCTACCCAACCACACATCCTCCACCCAACCACACATCCTCCATCCACCCATTCCCCCAGCCACACATCCCTTAACCACACACCCCTACCCATATACACACACATCCCCACCCACGTACAATCTCCCCACCCATACAAACATCCCTCACACACATCCCCACCCACGAACACATTCCCCATTCACAAACACACACCTCCCATCCACGCACACACAACCCATACATTCATCCCCTCACACATCCCTAGACACACGTACTTATCCCTCAACCACTAACACCCACACATCCCTTACCCACTCATCAACACATACAT